>JAUIMM010002330.1:0-277500 GCA_031769625.1 Taudactylus pleione | reverse complement strand
CTGGCACCATCATGTCATTAGGCCCCTCCCTCGAGCATGAACCTGCCACGATTTGTGGGTCAATCGAGAGGGGACGGAGCCAAATGACACGATTCTAATGGAATCGGATCATATTGGCTCTGCCCCCTCCCGATTGACCTGCTATTCGCGGCATTTTGCCGTGAAGGGTGGGGCTTAAGAGCATGATGCCTGCTCTTGAGTCTGTCAGGGTGTTTTCTAGATACTCAGAAACCCCCCCTGGGTGCGCTACTGTATATATACACACACATATATATGCACACATATATACACACACACACATATATACATACATACATACACATATATAGGCACACTGTGTGCAGCTGAGATTACAACTGTGACTCTGCATGGACACCATTCAGGACGCATGCGCAGTAACAAAAAGATGGCTCCACTATGTCCCATATCGACAGGGCATACGCCTCTGAGGTCAGGTCCATAGGGAGCATGTAAATAAATTGTTACCCCAAGGACCTCATTGCAGCTGTGAATGCTCTGTAAGCCCAGCTCAACTAAGTAATGCTTACAGAGTGCCTCATTTGGATGCGAGACTGTAGGGAACCATCAGTATGTACTAAGTGACCTCCTAGCAGGACGCAACTCTAGGGATTGAACCGCCAAAGCAACCGGACAAATAAGCGGAACCATATGGGATACCAATGTAACTCAAAGCCCGTTACCCAGCTGGCTGGTCCAGCAGTAGTGCAGAAAATCGCCTGCTCCCAAATCCGCCATTGTGCCACAAAAGACCAGACAAAGACAAGTTGTTACCCACCACCACCAGCTCGCCAATGCGGAATGCCACTAAAATGCCCAAGTAAACAGTACCCTGAACAAAGGCACCTCAACATTGTCTGAAAGCAATGCATGCTAAAATAAAATTTCTCTTTGCAATGTATATATATATATATGTATATATATATATAGTCCAATGCTCTTCCTATGAAAGGTGTAAAAAACCCCAGGGGTAGAACAAAACAGAGGAGGCACTCCCTTAAACAATGAAAAAAAGTGTAATATACTTAAGACATGTTGAATTTCAGTACAGAGATATGTCAACGTTTCAAGGTCCGCAGACCTTTTCGTCAGGACTGTGCAACATGCATCAAACAAACTGTGACAAGTGCTTACCTTATATACTGGTGTGTGTATGTGCTGGAAGGTGCTGAAGGGAAAGGAGGGCAGCAGCGGGCGTCCCAGCCGCGAGGTCCGGGCTGGCATCCGGCGGAAGCAGGGAATTCCACAAGGGGTTGCCCAGCAACGCCGATGCACATCCAGTGACATCATCGGGGGACCCGGCTGCCGCGATGAGCGGTGAAGAAAGAGAACTGAGTGTGTTCGGTGTATACAGACAGCCGCGCAGTCCGGCTGTGGATACAAGAAAAAAATATTGTCTGAAAGCAATGCATGCTAAAATAAGATTTCTCTTTGCAATATATATATATATATTAGGGGTGAGCAGGTTCGGATTTCTGAAATCCAAACCCCCCCGTTGCCCCCCCGATCCGAGGCCGATCCGAGTCAGGCTCGACTTTTCCCGCCTGACTCGGATCTGAAATCGAGGCAAAACGTCATCATCCCGCCTTCCGAGTCTCGCGGGTCTTGGATCCTATATAAGGTACCCGCGTCGGCGCCATTTTCTCACTCGGCTGTGGACAGTGAAGAGAGAGGGTGGGAGTTAGGGCTGGCTGGGCTGTGTAGTGTAGTGTAGTGCAGAGTAGTGTTGTGCTGTGCTGTGCTGCGTTGTGCTGCTGTTGTCCATAGGGGCTGTGTCCACTACTTCAGAGTCCATAGGGGCTGGCTGGACTGTGTTGTGCAGTCAATTGTCCATAGGGGCTGTGTCCACTCCAAAGTCCTGTGCAGTGTCCCAGTCCTAAAGCGGTGCTGTAGTGTTGTCCAGGGGGTGCTCTGTCCGTCAGGGGTGCTCCCCCCAAGTGCTAAAAAAAATATGTTTTTTCTGTGTTTGTGAATTGTGTGTGCAGTAGCCGCACGTGCATCAACAAAGTAGTGCCAAGCGTGCGCCTGTGTCATAAGTAAAGGGCCAGCTGGCTTGACTGTTAAAGGGTGCTGTAACCCCCAAAGTACACTCCAAACCAAATAAAAAAATATTTCTGTGTTTGTGAATTGTGAGCGCAGTAGCCGCACGTGCATCAACAAAGTAGTGCCAAGCGTGCGCCTGTGTCATAAGTAAAGGGCCAGCTGGCTTGACCGTTAAAGGGTGCTGTAACCCCCAAAGTACACTCCAAACCAAATAAAAAAATATTTCTGTGTTTGTGAATTGTGAGCGCAGTAGCCGCACGTGCATCAACAAAGTAGTGCCAAGCGTGCGCCTGTGTCATAAGTAAAGGGCCAGCTGGCTTGACTGTTAAAGGGTGCTGTAACCCCCAAAGTACACTCCAAACCAAATAAAAAAATTATTTTCTGTGTTTGTGAATTGTGTGCGCAGTAGCCGCACGTACACCAACAAAGTAGTGCAAAGCGTGCTCCTGTGTCATAAGTAAAGGGCCGGCTGGCTTGACCGTTAAAGGGTGCTGTAACCCCCAAAGTACACTCCAAACCAAATAAAAAAATATTTTCTGTGTTTGTGAATTGTGTGCACTGTGGCTGCACGTGCATCAACCAAGGAGCAGCGCCAAGCGTGCGCCTGTGTCCCATAAGTAAAGAGCCGGCTGGCTCATTTCTTAAAGGGTGGTGTAACCCACAAAGTGCACTACTCTCCAGCAAAAATAAAAAAATATTTTCTGTGTTTGTGTGCGCTTTAGCCGCACGTATATATCAATATAACATAAATGGAGGACCAAACTTTCTCCGATAAAAATAAAATAGGGAAAGATCAAGAACCACTTCCTCCTAGTGCTGTTGCTGCTGCTGGGAGTTGTTCATCATCCCAGAGAGGAAGTAGGAACACCACTACTTTTACTAAACAATTGACCCTCCAACAGTCCCTAACGATGAGGATGAAGTACGACAGCAGTCATCCTGAAGCAAAACGTATAACTGAGGCCTTGACTGCTATGTTGGTGTTAGACGTGGATCCGGTATCCGCCATTAGTGCAGTGGGATTTAGACAATTGATGGAGGTAGTGTGTCCCCGGTTCCAAATCCCGTCTAGATTCCACCTGCATCCTCAAAGCAGCAGCGACAAGCGTGCGTCTGTCTGTTAAAGGGTGGTGACACCCTCAAAGTGCGCTCCACAAACAATGAAAAACTTCTTTTTTTTTTCTGTCTTTGTGAAATGTGTGGGCTGTAGACGCACTTGAATCCTCAAAGCAGCAGCGACAAGCGTGCGTCTGTCTGTTAAAGGGTGGTGTAACCCTCAAAGTGCTCCAAAAAATAAAAAACTATTTTTTTATGTGTTTGTGACTTGTGTGTGATGTAGCCGCACGTGCATCAACACAGTAGCAGCGCGAAGCGTGCGCCTGTGTCATAAGTCAAGGGCCGGTTTGGACATCTGGTCCAGACTGAAGGACGTGCCAACAATTTCTGACAAGTCTACTGTCACTGCATATGATACTGTCCTCAAAGCAGCAGCGACAAGCGTGCGTCTGTCTGTTAAAGGGTGGTGTAACCCTCAAAGTGCGCTCCACAAACAATTAAAAAATTCATATTTTTTTTTCTATCTTTGTGTAATGTGTGGGCTGTAGCCGCACCTGCATCCTTAAAGCAGCAGTGACAAGCGTGCATCTGTCTGTTAAAGGGTGGTGTGACCCTCAAAGTGCGCTCCACAAACAATAAAAATATTCTTTTTTTTTCTGTCTTTGTGAATTGTGTGGGCTGTAGCCGCACTTGCATCCTCAAAGCAGCAACGACAAGCGTGCGTCTGTCTGTTAAAGGGTGGTGTAACCCTCAAAGTGCTCCAAAAAATAAAAAACTATTTTTTGTTTGTGACTTGTGTGCGATGTAGCCGCACGTGCATCAACACAGTAGCAGCGCCAAGTGTCATAAGTCAAGGGCCGGTTTGGACATCTGGTCCAGACTGAAGGACGGGCTAACAATTTCTGACAAGTCTACTGTCACTGCATATGATACTGTCCTCAAAGCAGCAGCAACAAGCGTGCGTCTGTCTGTTAAAGGGTGGTGTAACCCTCAAAGTGCGCTCCACAAACAATAAAAATATTCTTCTTTTTTTCTGTCTTTGTGAAATGTGTGGGCTGTAGCCGCACCAGCATCCTTAAAGCAGCAGCGACAAGCGTGCGTCTGTCTGTTAAAGGATTACATCGGTGACAACATCCAAGTAGGCATGTCAGACAGTCCGTACCTGTACTGGCAGGAAAAAGAAGCAATTTGGAGGTCCCTGTACAAACTGGCTCTATTTTACCTGAGTTGCCCCCCCTCCAGTGTGTACTCCGAAAGAGTGTTTAGTGCAGCCGGGAACCTTGTCAGCGAAAGGCGTAGGAGGTTGCTTCCACAAAATGTGGAGAAGATGATGTTCATTAAATGAATTATCAACTCTTCCAGGGAGACCAGCCTCCTGAACGTACAGAGGGACCTGTGGTTGTGGATTCCAGCGGGGACGAATTAATACTCTGTGAGGATGAGGATGTACACAACACTGAAGAGGGTGAGGAATCAGTGGATGAGGAGGATGAGGACGACATCTTGCCTCCGTAGAGCCAGTTTGTGCAGGGACAGATTAATTGCCAGCTTGTTTTGTGGGGGCCCAAACGAACCAATCATTTCAGCCACAGTCATGTGGCAGACCCTGGCGCTGAAATGATTGGTTTATTAAAGTGTGCATGTCCTATTTATACAACATAAGGGTGGTTGGGAGGGCACAAGGACAATTCCATCTTGCACCTCTTTTTTTTCTTTGCGTTATGTACTGTTTGGGGCCTAGTTTTTCAAACTGCCATCCTGTCTGCCACTGCAGTGTCACTCCTAGATGGACCACGTGTTTGTGCCGCCCACTCGTGTCGCTTAGCATAGTCATCCAGCTACCTCGGTGCAACCTTTTGGACATAAAAACATTATTGTGAGGTGTGAGGTGTTCAGAATAGACTGGAAATGAGTGGAAATTAAGGTTATTGAGGTTAATAATAGCATAGGAGCAGAAAAACCAACACATTCTGTGATTTTAGCTGTTTTTATGCTTTTTAAAAAAAAAATACAGATCCAAAACACAAAACCCAGAACCCAAAACACGGAAGGGTGGTTTTGGCAAAACCAATCCAGATCCAAAACACGAAGAAAGATCCAGATCCAAAACCAAAACACAAAACACGAAAAGTGGCCGGTGCACACCCCTAATATATATACACATTAGGGATGAGCGGGTTCGGTTCCCTGAGAACCAAACCCACCCGAACTTCGGGGATCCGGGGCGATCCAAGCCCAAGCTCGGATCTCCCTGTCTGCCCCGGATCCCTCTCCCGAGGCAAAACCTCGAGATCTGCTGTCGGATCTCGAGGTTTTGCCTCGAGCAGCCATTTAAAAAAAAATGCCTTTGCCTTTAATGGGCAAAGTGCTGATTGGCTGACAGAGCCGTCTGTCACGGCTCTCAGCCAATCAGCATTATGTTGCTCATTTGCATGTAGCACGGACTCGTGAGATCCGTGCTACATGCATCTGTGTGACTGACAGTGACACAGAGCACAGATGGGTCAGTGAGACCCGTCTGTGCTGCTGTGTATTTCAATGACACAGATGCACGCACGGACCAGGAGATCCGTGCTACTTGCATCTGTGTCATTGACACAGAGCACTGACGGGTCCGTGAGACCCGTCTGTGCTGCTGTGGTAAAAAAAAAAAAAAACCTGTGTAAAAAAAGAAAAAAATGGCGTGCCCCCCCCTAAAAAGAGCAACCAGCCCCGGGCATTAGTGACCCAGTGCTGGGTGTGCTTAAATACAGGGGACAAACGATGTAGGGGTCCCCTGTACTTAAGCACAACCAGCACCGGGCTAGTCAGAACCAGCGCTGGTTGCCAAAATACGGGGGACAAACGACGTAGGGGTCCCCCGTATTCTGCGCAACCAGCTCTGGGCTCTGATCCGGTCCTGGTTCTGGAAATACAGGGGAAAAAACTTAGTAGGGTTCCCCTGAATGTTCCAGAACCAGCACTGGACTTTTTCTAGCAGGGGGCTGATGCCACAGCCAGGGGAGCCCTTTCACCGGGCCCCCCAGCCGCAGCATCGGCCCTGACCGCTAGTCAGCGCAGGCCGGGGATCCCTGGAGAGCTGGGGACCCCCCCAATAAAGGGGTCACCCTCTCCAGGGCACCCCAGGGTGGCGGGTTGATTGTGTGGTGTGGTGTAAATAAAGAATATCAAACATTGTCTTTACAAGTAGAACTGCAAGTCCCAGCAAGCCTGCCCCGCATGCTGGTACTTGGAGAACCACAAGTACCAGCATGCAGGGCATTAAGGGCAACCAGCGCTGGTTCTGACTAGCCCGGTGCTGGTTGTGCTTAAGTACAGGGGACCCCTACGTCGTTTGTCCCCTGTATTTAAGCACACCCAGCACTGGGTTACTAATGCCCGGGGCTGGTTGCTCTTTTTTGGGGGGGTGCACGCCATTTTTTTCTTTTTTTACACAGGTTTTTTTTTTTTTTTTACCACAGCAGCACAGACGGGTCTCACGGACCTGTCATTGCTCTGTGCCAATCACACAGATGCATGTAGCACGGATCTCCCGGGTTCGTGCTACATGCAAATGGGCACCATAACGCTGATTGGCTTCCTGTCTGCCAGTGCATTGCCACTCCTAGATGGGCCACGTGTTTCTGCCACCCACTTGTGTCGCTTAGCATAGTCATCCAGCTACCTCGGTGCAACCTTTTGGCCTAAAAACAATATTGTGAGGTGTGAGGTTTTCAGAATAGAGTGGAAATGAGTGGAAATTAATGTTATTGGGGTTATTAATAGCGTAGGAACAAAAAAAGGCCCATTTTATGTGATGTTAGGGTTTTTTTTTATTTTTTAAGAAAAAATCCAGATCCAAAACACAAACCCAGAACCCAAAACACGGAAGGGTGGTTTTGGCAAAACCAATCCAGATCCAAAACACGAAGAAAGATCCAGATCCAAAACCAAAACACAAAACACGAAAAGTGGCCGGTGCACACCCCTAATACACATATGCATACATGATACATCCATGCAGTACGTCATTTCTTATTACTATGAATAGCGGCGATAATACATTATAATTCAATTATCGGGTCTATGACCTGATGATTAGTAAATATGCCCCTTAGCAGACACAAATCTGTGCATTATATTGGACTATAGAGTGTGTGGTAAGGACAATATATGAACCCACATCTTATAAAAAGTTTTGACACCAGTCACAATATTGAAAGTTGCTGATCTCATATCAAACTACAGGATGTCAGTAAACTCAGTCATTACTGTATCCAGCTGGCAGAAATCCATTGCTTTATTATGGCTATCTGTAAGGAATGGTATGAGGTGTGTAATAGGAGGACTGGTGAGGGAAGTTACCTATAGAATATCTGTAAGGAATGGTATGAGGTGTGTAATAGGAGGGCTGGTGAGGGAAGTTACCTATAGAATATCTGTAAGGAATGGTATGAGGTGTGTAATAGGAGGGCTGGTGAGGGAAGTTACCTATAGAATATCTGTAAGGAATGGTATGAGGTGTGTAATAGGAGGGCTGGTGAGGGAAGTTACCTATAGAATATCTGTAAGGAATGGTATGAGATGTGTAATAGGAGGGCTGGTGAGGGAAGTCACCTAGAGAATATCTGTAAGGAATGGTATGAGGTGTGTAATAGGAGGGCTGGTGAGGGAAGTTACCTATAGAATATCTGTAAGGAATGGTATGAGGTGTGTAATAGGAGGGCTGGTGAGGGAAGTCACCTATAGAATATATGTAAGGAATGGTATGAGGTGTGTAATAGGAGGGCTGGTGAGGGAAGTCATCAATAGAATATCTGTAAGGAATGGTATGAGGTGTGTAATAGGAGGGCTGGTGAGGGAAGTCACCTATAGAATTTCTGTAAGGAATGGTATGAGGTGTGTAATAGGAGGGCTGGTGAAGGAAGTCACCTATAGAATATCTGTAAGGAATGGTATGATGTGTGTAATAGGTGGGCTGGTGAGGGAAGTCACCTATAGAATATCTGTAAGGAATGGTATGAGGTGTGTAATAGGTGGGCTGGTGAGGGAAGTCAACTAGAGAATATCTGTAAGGAATGGTATGAGGTGTGTAATAGGAGGGCAGGTGAGGGAAGTCACCTATAGAATATCTGTAAGGAATGGTATGAGGTGTGTAATAGGTGGGCTGGTGAGGGAAGTTACCTATAGAATATCTGTAAGGAATGGTATGAGGTGTGTAATAGGAGGGCTGGTGAGGGAAGTCACCTATAGAATATCTGTAAGGAATGGTATGATGTGTGTAATAGGTGGGCTGGTGAGGGAAGTCACCTATAGAATATCTGTAAGGAATGGTATGAGGTGTGTAATAGGTGGGCTGGTGAGGGAAGTCAACTAGAGAATATCTGTAAGGAATGGTATGAGGTGTGTAATAGGAGGGCAGGTGAGGGAAGTCACCTATAGAATATCTGTAAGGAATGGTATGAGGTGTGTAATAGGTGGGCTGGTGAGGGAAGTTACCTATAGAATATCTGTAAGGAATGGTATGAGGTGTGTAATAGGAGGGCTGGTGAGGGAAGTCATCTATAGAATATCTGTAAGGAATGGTATGATGTGTGTAATAGGAGGGCTGGTGAGGGAAGTCACCTATAGAATATCTGTAAGGAATGGTATGAGGTGTGTAATAGGAGGGCTGGTGAGGGAAGTCACCTATAGAATATATGTAAGGAATGGTATGAGGTGTGTAATAGGTGGACTGGTGAGGGAAGTCAACTATAGAATATCTGTAAGGAATGGTATGATGTGTGTAATAGGTGGGCTGGTGAGGGAAGTCACCTATAGAATATCTGTAAGGAATGGTATGATGTGTGTAATAGGAGGGCTGGTGAGGGCAAGTCACCTATAGAATATCTGTAAGGAATGGCATGAGGTGTGTAATAGGAGGGCTGGTGAGGGCAAGTCACCTATAGAATATCTGTAAGGAATGGTATGAGGTGTGTAATAGGAGGGCTGGTGAGGGCAAGTCACCTATAGAATATCTGTAAGGAATGGCATGAGGTGTGTAATAGGAGGGCTGTTGAAGGAAGTCACCTATAGAATATCTGTAAGGAATGGTATGAGGTGTGTAATAGGAGGGCTGGTGAGGGCAAGTCACCTATAGAATATCTGTAAGGAATGGTATGAGGTGTGTAATAGGAGGGCTGGTGAGGAAAGTCACCTATAGAATATCTGTAAGGAATGGTATGAGGTGTGTAATAGGAGGGCTGGTGAGGAAAGTCACCTATAGAATATCTGTAATGAATGGTATGAGGTGTGTAATAGGAGGGCTGGTGAGGAAAGTCACCTATAGAATATCTGTTACAGTTGCGAGTAAAATGATTATATATATGGGGATATTATGTGGGTAACATGGGAATGTTTGCTTAGTGATTACTGAGGGCACTATCTGGCTGCAAGGAAGTCACTGGTACAGATATATCTTGTGAGGAACTGCAAGGGCAGGAGAGATTCAGGACTATATATAGGACTGTATAAATAGCCAGTCCTCGCTCTTTGAGTAGCTCTAGTTACTTGGAGGTGGGTGAGAGAGCAACAGGAGATATGGGAGTAAGACCCTTACCTCTTGATCATGATGTCTACAGTGACCCCTGGGAAGGAGAACGCTGTACCGCACACCCGTCACCAGGGAAAAAGCTGCCCCTCTACACTATTGGGCACCTGTCACACCAGACAGTTCTGCCCCTCTGCCCTCATGGCTGACTGATGACTGTCAGAGAGACTGTTCCTGCATGGCCTCTCCACATCATTGGCCGCCTGTCATGCCAGACAGTCCGGCCCCTCTAGATAGGACAGCCATGACAGGAGTGTACAAGAAAACAGCCTCTCAGTACAGGGGGCTTTGGAGGTAACATTTGTGCATCTCACACACAGGAGCAGGACCAATAGCAAAGAGTTACAAGCAGACAATTGTAGTTAAGTGGACACTAAATCCTGCTCTATTAACTTTCTAGTCACCATCAGTATTAGGACATGTCAGTCCACATAGTATCATTTATACTAACACTGAAATGTTTCAGCTCTTCTCTCTGAGCCCCCGTTACCACCAGTGTATAGTGGAATTATTACAGGAGATACTAGTGAACTGTCACATTGTTACTAGTGATTCAAACCCAGAACACATCAAGCCGGAATTCTACATGAGCCAACTCAAACGTAAATCACTGAGGGCCAGATTCTGACCCGCTCGCAAGCACTGTACGCTCGCAAGCGGGTCGATGGTGCCCTAATGCGCATGTGCACGACGGAGGGAGCTCCGTCGTGCGCGTGCGCGAGACCCGCATAGCGACAGCCAAGCTGTCGCTCTGGGTCTCGCACCAAAGGGGGCGTGCTGTCGATGGAGAGTGACAGCACGCCCCCTTTGGTGGGCGTGCCGGGGGCGTGGCTGCCAGACGGAGGCGTTCCCATGGGAACGCCTACCGTCTGGGCCCGGCCCCACTGACATCAGTAGTGATGTTAGTGGGAGTGATTTTGGCTCTGACAGAGCCAAAGTCACTCCAGGGCTTGCGGTCACCGATACCCTACCGCAGGGTCTCGTCGCAAGCCCGATGGTCGCGATGGTCTTGACCATCGCGACCATCTTCATGGACGCTCGCATAAGCTATGGATGGTAACCCACAGCTATGCGAGCGTCCAAGAGGCCGCTCCAATTTTAGGTAGGCCGGGCCTGATTCAGAGCGAGCGCTCTGGTCAGAGCGTCCGGCTCTGAATCAGGCCCTGGGTCTGCACGTGACTAGCTTAAATTAAAAGCAGGCTTAACAGAAGCTAACTACAGTATACAGTACTTCAGTGATAAAGCCACCCCTATAGCTGTAATTACTGTATACTTACAGCAAGTGTATTTAGGGGTATATTTATTACAGGTTGATTTTAATTCATTTTGGTTGATTTAAAATCAATCAAAATTGACCAACATCGATGTAGTGTATCTGGGGATAAATTACACATTTACTAACAGACCATTTTTGATTTGGTTTTTAAGGTATTAGTAAGTGTGTGATTTCGCCCCAGAAACACATCATCTATGTGATTCAATTGTGATCAATTGTAAATATATCCCTTGTGGGAATTACTTGTTCAGGAAACGTGTCCTGGGAAAGTTCATTAAACCTTTTGGCAGCATGCCTAAGCATAGAAAAACTTCTGTAATATCTAGAAGCAGCTGCAAGTTTTAGCACTAATGGTGCGTACACACTGGGTGATTAAAGTGGATGACTGAATGATAACAATATCGTTATCGTTCAGTCATCCACTTTATCGTCCATTTTTAACATCAAAAAGATGAACGATAATGACGATGTGCGTTCCCGTGGGTCGTCCGTCATTATCGTTCATCATGTAAACATGCAGGCCAACCTGACGATGTCGTCAGGTTGCTGCGTGTTGGGGAATGGGGGAGAGAGCCCGGCGCTGAACGATATCATTAATGATATCATTCAGCAGGTGTGCTCAATGTCATGAACAACACTGAGCGCACCCTGCTGGGGACACACTAGACGATATCGCTCAGGGAGTATATTGTCTAGTGTGTACGCTCCTTTAGTCTAAAAAGTCTGGAATCACAAGTATATTAAATAACCACTAAAAGGAAACATCGACCTCTCAGTGCACCAACGCATTGGCCACAATGTTGCAACCCTAAATTTTATATAAGTGACTGTGAGTCAAATATATAGGGGTATTCAATATGGGAGCGATAACATCGTTTTTGCGTTAATATCAGAGGTATGACGTCATTATCGCAGGTTTTACTTTTACACCGTATTCAATTTCAAAGACTTATCGCAGTTTTGAAAAGTCTTTGATAAAAATCGGGGATAACTTTTCACCACTGAATAGGTGGAGAAAAAAAGTGCAGAATTGGGGTTCAGGGGTGTAGGTTTAAAAAAAATAGCCTGCACCCTTCAGAATGACCCCTTGAAACGATCTGTGTCAAAAAAAAAAAAAAAAATCGGGACACCCCAAAAAAAGCACTTTGAATTTGGGGGCCAAAAAAAAAATGTTGGGGAACAAAGTTAAAAAATAGCGAACTTGACTCTGGGGGGGTCCCCAAGTATGCCCCAGGTGTTTTTTTCATTGCAGCTCCTTGCGGCAGGTGGGTTTTTCACGATTTTTTTCAAGTCCCTTTAGCAACTTTAAAATATGCTGACCCCCATTTTCAAGTACCCCAAATTTGCTGGGCATAGTTATTTTTCCCTCCAAAAAAATCTAAATGCTCTTCTGCACCACTTTCTTCAAAGTCGCATTTATGCACTTGCCGCGGCTATTAGAAACCCCGACTTCCTTCAGCAGTTAAAAATGGGGGTACCCATAGTGAAACCCCATGTGTAGACATCTTTAGGGGGGTCCCTAGAATATTTCCCAAAAATTCCCGTTTTTGTTATCCTGTAAAAAAAATTTGTAAAAATTTTAAAAAAAAATGACATAAGGTCCCCCCCCAAAAGCCAAACCAGCCCCAGGCTTGCAGCCAGTGGTGGTTTCTAAAAATATGGGGAACAAAAAGTGTAGGGTTCCACCGTATTTTAGAAACCAACCCAAGGCTGCAGGGAATAGTGCTGGTTTTAAATATAGGGGGCAAAAACGACGTGGGGTGCCCCTATATTTAAGACCAGCACCAGACCCAACCGACCAGGGTGTAATGCCACAGGCCAGAGAGGGCTCCAGGTCCAAAGCATTACACCCCAAGTCGGTCAGCGCAAGCCTGTGATCTCTGGGGAGTCAGGGACCCCCCAAAAAAGGGTCCCCCCTCTCCCGAGCACCACAGGCTTACGCTGAAGCCTGGGGCTCATCCCCATACCCCTGGAGCGGTGGGTATGGGGGTAATAGGGGGGCCAAATAATGTAAGACTATTGTAATTTACAGTGGAACTACAAGTGCCAGCATGCCTGCCATTTTGCACTTGTGGAACTACAAGTGCCAGCAGACATGCGGCACCTGTAATTTCACTGTAAAATAAATAGTTAAAAAAAGACAAAACACACACACCGTGCCCAGTATAAGTTTATTACATACACCTACTCATTCACACATACTTACCTATACCAGATGTTCTGTCCCCTTCTCCACGTAGAGATCCATGGGACCTGGCCCTGCAAGAAAGATTTCATACTCGCCTACATCCAGCGCTGGTCTCCGCAGTAATCCATGGGATTTAAAAATAAAAAAACGCATTTAGCCGATCCACGCTACAAGCTATCTGTATGTGTGTTGCCACATTACAGGTGCCGCATGTCTGCTGGCACTTCTAGTTCCACAAGTGCAAAATGGCAGGCATGCTGGCACTTGTAGTTCCACTGTAAATTACAATAGTCTTACATTATTTGGCCCCCCTATTACCCCCATATCCACCGCTCCAGGGGTATGGGGATGAGCCCCAGGCTTCAGCGTAAGCCTGTGGTGCTCGGGAGAGGGGGGACCCTTTTTTGGGGGGTCCCCGAGATCACCGGCTTGCGCTGACCGACTTGGGGTGTAATGCTTTGGACCTGGAGCCCCGGTGATTGGGTCTCCGGCCTGTGGCATTACACCCTGGTCGGTTGGCTCTGGTGCTGGTCTTAAATATAGGGGTACCCCACGTCGTTTTTGCCCCCTATATTTAAAACCAGCACTAGTCCCTGCAGCCTTGGGTTGGTTTCTAAAATACGGTGGAACCCTACACTTTTTGTTCCCCGTATTTTTAGAAACCCCCACTGGCTGGCTAGCCTGGGGCTGGTTTGGCTATTGGGGGGGGACCTTATGTCATTTTTTTTCTAAATTTTTACAGATTTTTTTTACATTTTAACAAAAACGAGAATTTTCGGGAAAATTCTAGGGACCCCCCTAATGATATCTAGATATGGGGGATCACTATGGGTACCCCCATTTTTAACTACTGAAGGAAGTCGGGGTTTCTAATAGATGCGGCAGGAACACCTGGCAAAGCTATTTAAAAACCCGACTTTCTTTTGCAGGCAAAAACGGGGTTACCCATAGTGATCCCCCATGTCTGGACATCTTTAGGGGGGTCCCAGGCATATTTCCCGAAAATTCCCGTTTTTTTCCTTAAATGGGGTCAAGGGTCATATTTAAAAAAACAGGGATAATTTTTCAAATCACTATAGCAAGTGAAAAAAATGCAGAATAGGGGTTTGGGTGTGTAGGCTTATAAAAAAATAGCCTGTAGTTTTGGGAATGTCCCCTTAAAAGGAAATGTTAAAAAAAAATGTCCCTAAAAAAATCGGGACACCATTAAAAAAAATAAATACATTTTTTGGGGTTAAAAAAAAAAATTAGGTAAAAAAATTACCAAACTAACGAAATTATTTCTGGTGGGGTCCCCAAGTATGTGGCAGGTGTTTTATTCATTGCGCAAAGTAGCGGCAGGTGCATTTTTGCTGAATTTTTAAAAATTACCTTTAGGGACTTAAAAATATTCTAGTACCCATTTTCATGTACCCCAAATTTGAATGGATCACTTAAAAAAACGAAAAAAATAACCTAAGTGCTCTTCTGCATCACTTCTTCAATGTCGGGGAAAAAACACCTGCTGCGGCTATTTAAATCCCCGACTTTCAATTAAACGCTAAACCGGGGGTACCCATAGTGTTCCCCCATGTTTTTACAATTATTTTAAGGAAAAATTCGTAAATTTACGCAAATCTAACTTCGGAGTTTCCCGTTTTCGCTAATTTTATATTGAATACGGGGATAAGCGGGAGCGCACACCAGACTTTAACGCAGGGAAAAACTCCGATATGAAACGTTAACTTCGACAGTGAAGTTAACGTTTCATATTGAATACCCCTCATAGTGTTAGTATTTGGCCTATATGTATGTGAGTACAATTTGTTATTTACTAGGAGTGATATGAGTATATGCTTACTACTACAAATAGGTTTTCATATTACACAGTGCGCAGGTACCTTATGGGGTCCATCCTTCTGCAATGGTTGCCGTGATCCCGTGATGCTGCAACCCGGCATTGCAGGATCGCAGAAATCCAACATGTTGGGTTTCGGTGATTTGACGATCGCGATCAAAAAATTGTCGCAATTGTCAAATCGTCGACAGTTAACATGTGAAATGTCTGCGATCCGGCGATGGATCGCAGAACATCGATGGTGGGAGGTCGGCGATTCCACCCTGAAACGCTGGCATTTCCCATAGGATCGCCGGATCGCAACAAACAGTTGCTGATGTATGGGCACCTTTAATTGTGTGTATTTAGTAGAGAGTGAAATATTATTTGATCCAGGTAAATTTAGTTATATAAAGAACCACTCATTAACCTAAATAGGGTTTAGCATAGGCCTAGGAAATCATAGAAAGGAAGAACATTTCAATTTTGGAGGTTATAAGCGTAATTGGTAATATTGTTGCTATTTATCATTGCATAATTCTGGTTAATATTCCAGTATTAAGAAGAAAAGCCATAAAACACTGGTGAAGTGGCTTACCTCCAGATTTCAGCTCCCTGAAAACCCAAACCCAAAAGGTTGTAGTGTGTCAAGAGCTAGGACCTTCCAAGCCAGACCCTTCAGAAAGAAAATTTAAGATGTCCAAAACGCCAGGACTGCAGGACGCCCCACAATGTGTACAATACAATGTTTGCTACATAGCATAAAATGCAGCTGGGTGGCATATAGTACAGTAGCGTAGAAAAGCAGATGGGTGGCATACAGTACAGTAGAATAGAAATGCAGCTGGGTGGCATACAGTACAGTAGCATAGAAATGCCAGATGGGTGGAATACAGTACAGTAGCATAGAAATGCCAGATGGGTGGCATACAGTACAGTACAGTAGCATAGAAATGCCAGATGGGTGGCATACAGTACAGTAGCATAGAAATGCAGCTGGGTGGCATACAGTACAGTACAGTAGCATAGAAATGTAGCTGGGTGGCATACAGTACAGTACAGTAGCATAGAAATGCCAGGTGGGTGGCATACAGTATAGTAGCATACAAATGCAGTTGGGTGGCATACAGTACAGTACAGTAGCATAGAAATGCCAGGTGGGTGGCATACAGTACAGTAGCATAAAAATTCCAGGTTGGTGGCATACAGGACAGTACAGTAGCATAGAAATGCAGCTGGGTGGCATACAGTACAGTAGCGTAGAAATGCAGCTGGGTGGCATACAGTACAGTACAGTAGCATAGAAATGCAGCTGGGTGGCATACAGTAAAGTAGCGTAGAAATGCAGCTGGGTGGCATACAGTACAGTAGCATAGGAATGCCAGATGGGTGGCATACAGTACAGTAGCATAGAAATGCAGCTGGGTGGCATACAGTACAGTAGCATAGAAATGCAGCTGGGTGGCATACAGTACAGTAGCATAGAAATGCCAGATGGGTGGCATACAGTACAGTACAGTAGCATAGAAATGCAGCTGGGTGGCATACAGTACAGTACAGTAGTATAGAAATGCAGCTGGGTGGCATACAGTACAGTACAGTAGCGTAGAAATGCAGCTGGGTGGAATACAGTATAGTAAAGTAGCATAGAAATGCAGCTGGGTGGCATACAGTACAGTACAGTAGCGTAGAAATGCAGCTGGGTGGCATACAGTACAGTACAGTAGCATAGAAATGCAGCTGGGTCGCATTCAGTACAGTACAGTAGCATAGAAATGCAGCAGGGTGGCAAACAGTACAGTAAAGTAGCGTAGAAATGCAGCTGGGTGGCATACAGTACAGTAGCATAGAAATGCCAGATGGGTGGCATACAGTACAGTAGCATAGAAATGCAGCTGGGTGGCATACAGTACAGTACAGTAGCATAGAAATGCAGCTGGGTGGCATACAGTACAGTACAGTAGCGTAGAAATGCAGTTGGGTGGCATACAGTACGGTACAGTAGCATAGAAATGCAGCTGGGTGGCATAGAGTACAGTAGCATAGAAATGCAGCTGGGTGGCATACAGTACAGTAGCATAGAAATGCAGCTGGGTGGCATACAGTACAGTAGCATAGAAATGCAGCTGGGTGGCATACAGTACAGTACAGTAGCATAGAAATGCAGCTGGGTGGCATACAGTACAGTAGCGTAGAAATGCAGCTGGGTGGCATACAATACAGTAAAGTAGCGTAGAAATGCAGCTGGGTGGCATACAATACAGTAGCATAGGAATGCCAGATGGGTGGCATACAGTACAGTAGCATAGAAATGCAGCTGGGTGGCATACAGTACAGTAGCATAGAAATGCAGCTGGGTGGCATACAGTACAGTAGCATAGAAATGCCAGATGGGTGGCATACAGTACAGTACAGTAGCATAGAAATGCAGCTGGGTGGCACACAGTACAGTACAGTAGTATAGAAATGCAGCTGGGTGGCATACAGTACAGTACAGTAGCGTAGAAATGCAGCTGGGTGGAATACAGTATAGTAAAGTAGCATAGAAATGCAGCTGGGTGGCATACAGTACAGTACAGTAGCGTAGAAATGCAGCTGGGTGGCATACAGTACAGTACAGTAGCATAGAAATGCAGCTGGGTCGCATTCAGTACAGTACAGTAGCATAGAAATGCAGCTGGGTGGCATACAGTACAGTAGCATAGAAATGCAGCTGGGTGGCAAACAGTACAGTAATGTAGCGTAGAAATGCAGCTGGGTGGCATACAGTACAGTAGCATAGAAATGCCAGATGGGTGGCATACAGTACAGTAGCATAGAAATGCAGCTGGGTGGCATACAGTACAGTACAGTAGCATAGAAATGCAGCTGGGTGGCATACAGTACAGTACAGTAGCGTAGAAATGCAGTTGGGTGGCATACAGTATGGTACAGTAGCATAGAAATGCAGCTGGGTGGCATAGAGTACAGTAGCATAGAAATGCAGCTGGGTGGCATACAGTACAGTAGCATAGAAATGCAGCTGGGTGGCATACAGTACAGTACAGTAGCATAGAAATGCATCTGGGTGGCATAGAGTACAGTACAGTAGCGTAGAAATGCAGCTGGGTGGCATACAGTACAGTACAGTAGCATAGAAATGCAGCTGGGTGGCATACAGTACAGTAGCGTAGAAATGCAGCTGGGTGGCATACAGTACAGTAAAGTAGCGTAGAAATGCAGCTGGGTGGCATACAGTACAGTAGCATAGAAATGCCAGATGGGTGGCATACAATACAGTAGCATAGAAATGCAGCTGGGTGGCATACAGTACAGTAGCATAGAAATGCAGCTGGGTGGCATACAGTACAGTACAGTAGCGTAGAAATGCAGTTGGGTGGCATACAGTACGGTACAGTAGCATAGAAATGCAGCTGGGTGGCATAGAGTACAGTAGCATAGAAATGCAGCTGGGTGGCATACAGTACAGTAGCATAGAAATGCATCTGGGTGGCATACAGTACAGTACAGTAGCATAGAAATGCGGCTGGGTGACATACAGTACGGTACAGTAGCATAGAAATGCAGCTGGGTGGTATACAGTACGGTACAGTAGCATAGAAATGCAGCTGGGTGGCATACAGTACAGTACAGTAGCATAGAAATGCAGCTGGGTGGCATACAGTACAGTAGCGTAGAAATGCAGTTGGGTGGCATACAGTACGGTACAGTAGCGTAGAAATGCAGCTGGGTGGCATACAGTACAGTAGCATAGAAATGCAGCTGGGTGGCATACAGTACAGTACAGTAGCATAGAAATGCATCTGGGTGGCATACAGTACAGTACAGTAGCATAGAAATGCAGCTGGGTGGCATACAGTACAGTACAGTAGCGTAGAAATGCAGCTGGGTGGCATACAGTACAGTAGCATAGAAATGCAGCTGGCTGGCATACAGTACAGTACAGTAGCATAGAAATGCAGCTGGGTGGCATACAGTACAGTAGAGTAGCGTAGAAATGCAGCTGGGTGGCATACAGTACAGTACAGTAGCATAGAAATGCAGCTGTGTGGCATACAGTACAGTACAGTAGCATAGAAATGCAGCTGGGTGGCATACAGTACAGTACAGTAGCATAGAAATGCCAGGTGGGTGGCATACAGTACAGTACAGTAGCGTAGAAATGCAGCTGGGTGGCATACAGTACAGTACAGTAGCATATAAATGCAGCTGGGTGGCATACAGTACAGTACAGTAGCGTAGAAATGCAGCTGGGTGGCATACAGTACAGTACAGTAGCGTAGAATTGCAGCTGGGTGGCATACAGTACAGTACATTCGCGTAGAAATGCAGCTGGGTGGCATACAGTACAGTACAGTAGCGTAGAAATGCAGCTGGGTGGCATACAGTACAGTACAGTAGCGTAGAAATGCAGCTGGGTGGCATACAGTACAGTACAGTAGCATAGAAATGCAGCTGGGTGGCATACAGTACAGTAGCGTAGAAATGCAGCTGGGTGGCATACAGTACATACAGTAGCATAGAAATGCCAGGTGGTGGGAAGATGAGAGCAATGTATTGAGTTCTGTAGACTTGTATAAGAATACTGAACTTCAATTGCTCGGTCTTATGAAATGCTCTGGCATACATACATAGATACCTGTATGTATGTGTATAAATGACAGAACTCTCACACATCAAGTGATTTATTTTTTATCCTGTAGTAAACGGAAAAAAAGAAAAAGAAAAAAAAATACTGATGTCCATCGTTCATCCATGACAAAACACAGTCCCGTCAGCCTATCAGCAGACGACGCTACAAAAGTTTTGCTGGCTAATTCACGCATGTGCTGTGCAGTTTAGGAATAGTGACATCTGGTGGACAGAAAGTTGTATTACACAATTCAGCTTTTCCAGCGCTTCAGTGGGTTACATTGCGCCTTACTGCAGCATGCTGCCATATACATCTCCATGGCATGGCACGATTAGCATGGCGCGCTACATGGCGTATGGAGCAGATATAGCAGGACACAGCTGTATGTGCTGACACTACCTGTAACAATCCTATATTCCCGGCTCCCATCTATGTAGAGTCAGGGACTAGTTTTGCATAATGGAAGTGTTACAATGAAGGTTTGATCTATAAAGTTCCCTTTTTGTTGCCAGATATATTCTCCTATTTTTAAATATATTCCCTTTGGGTCAAGCTGGGAACCCGTTAGTTCTCCTTAGGTTGCAGAGATTGGGCACCACCAGTTGGCGCTGCCCCTACTTTATTTTTACACAACACAAAGACAGCTGTTACTGATGGTCACTGGCACTACTCTAGCTGCCGCACCTGATTGGCTGATTGCGGAGTCACCTGTGAAGCTGAAGGTTCTTTAGTCATTGTTCCTGCACATGTTGTAGGATTCTGTGGGTGTATATTACAACTCATATTTCTGCTACCTTCATTAATAACAGAGAAGAGAGATTACACCTGCTGTGTCCTAGAGGGGTTTATGTAAATCGTGCCTAATAGTGAGCGTGTATTATGCTATCAGAGGAAACGTTAAGCAAATGGTTCCCTGGCACATGTGTGTCTGTGCAGAGCCACATGTATATTTAGATGTGTTCAACAAATATATATATATATATATATATACACACATATATATATATATACACACATGTGGTATTATGCTATATTTATGTATTTTTTGTGTTTGTGCATGCGTCTATCCCAGATGATGGCAATGACAGGAGGCAAATAATGGGATATTCCATCCATCCATCCATCTATCCAGGAATCAATATAATCCTCAATTCAGTCTCCTGTTTCTATGCAAAACCTCCGGTCTGTCTCCATTGTCACCAGAGGAATAATGTAATCAGCGTTCCCCATCTCATTCTCACAGTTGACTGTGACCCTTCTACAGAGAACATGACAGAACAAGAGCTGGATTGTCTGATAACAGAAGAGCTGTATAACGCAAATCCAGATTGTTACATCTGATAACAGACAATCACATTATTATTATTATTATTATTATTATTATTATTATTATTACTATCATTATTATTATTACTATTATTATTATTATTATCATCAGTATTATTATTATTATTATTATTATTATTGTTATCATCATCATTATTACTATTATTACTATTAATATCATTCTTATTATTGCTATTATTACTATCATTATTATTATTATTATTACTATCATTATTATTATTACTATCATTATTATTATTACAATCATTATTACTATTATTATTACTATCATTATTATTATTACTATTATTACTATCATTCTTATTATTACTATCATTATTATTATTATTACTATTATTACTATTAATATCATTGCTATTATTACTATCATTATTATTACTATTATTACTATCATTATTATTATTATTATCAGTATTATTATTATTATTATTATCATCATCATTATTATTACTATTATTACTATTAATATCATTCTTATTATTACTATTATTACTATTATTATTATTATTATTATTATTACTATCATTCTTATTATTACTATCATTATTACTATTATTATTACTATCATTATTATTATTACTATTATTACTATCATTATTATTATTATTATTATTACTATCATTATTATTATTACTATCATTATTACTATTATTATTACTATCATTATTATTATCAGTATTATTATTACTATTATTATTATTATTATTATCATCATTATTATTACTATTAATATCATTCTTTTTATTACTATTATTACTATCACTATTATTATTACTATTATTACTATCATTCTTATTATTACTATCATTATTACTATTATTATTACTATCATTATTATTATTACTATTATTACTAGCATTATTATTATTACTATCATTATTACTATTATTATTACTATCATTATTATTATTACTATTATTACTATCATTCTTATTATTACTATAATTATTACTATTATTATTACTATCATTATTATTATTACTATCATTATTATTATTTTTATTATTATTACTATCATTAATATTATTAATATTATTATTACTATCATTATTATTATTATTATTATTATTATAAGGCCTTGCCTGTCCGTTTGAACGCCATTACATGGGCATACGCAGCTCTGTGTGTCAGAAGAGCACTCAAAGCTGTGGCAGGTCAGACCTGATGCAAGGGTAAGATGGCCGCAGATGTGCACTGATGTTACCGATGTTTACGTAGCATGCATCGTCACACGCAGGTAAGAGGGAAGCAGTGGGCGTCTTTATGCTCAGGTGATCTTATCTAACATTAGCATATTTTCGTAGCCCCATAGTGTGCCATTAGCATCCGTCTCTGAATCAGGCTCAGAGAGAGGATTATGATAGATATGACACAGAAGGTACAGGTGACCTCACCCAAACCATGCTGCAATGTAAGACGTGCAGGACACACATGACCCAGCTGGTGGGGGAAATGGGTGAGGCTCGTATAAGAAGCATTATCAGCAGAGGCGGTGCTACCATTACACAAGCCTTGGCGGTTGGCTACGGGACAAATGTTTAGGAGGCTTCTAAGCACTGAGTAAATGATATAATGTAATTCATCCAGTTTTGTTTATTGCGCCGAGGCACTGCCATGCACAGTGCTGCCCGCTGGCACCAAGGAGAAGGCATATATGAGGGGTACATTTTAAAACACCAGAGGATAGGACAGTCCATGTTGCAACAAACACTGTATATCTATGAAGCGGGATCCAAGTATAGTTACTGAGTGCCGCTCAGCCCTTTAGGGTGTAGTTAATAAAGTCCAAAAGGTTTGGCATAACCTGCAGCCCTCTGGCTGTGAGATACTCCCAATCAAACAAGTTCCAGGGTGGCTTATCTTACATTTATCTTACAATTATCTGGTTTTCTCTTCCCAGAGATAGTGCACAGTGAGTGGTCCAGAAAATAAGCAACAATCCTCTGGTGGTGGGCATGACGCATTTCTCTGTCCTCGCAGACAGCTTTTTCAAAGGCGGCCACTCTGCAGAAAGTCCGTGCTAAGAATCCACCATGACTGAAAGCCTGCTAGGGGGGTGTTATTCCATTCTACACTTTGGATTTATTAGTCAAGAGTTCGGGACTGGGTCTATTGATAGACTATCAGGTGAGACCCACAACTCTGATGTCTTTTTCCCCTTTTTCTGGATATGAAGTCATGGCCCTTAACCATCTCCTCTAGCCTCCAAGATCACTGTCTTGGAGTTATCCTGGATTCCTCCATCTCCTTCAAACCACACATTCAGCACCTCTCATAGTCCTACCGTTTCCATCTGAAAAATATTTCCAGGATCAGACCCTTTCTCACCCTGGATGCTACTAAGACCCTCATACACTCACAGGTCATCTCCATATTGGACTACTGTAACCTCCTCCTATCTGGCCTCCCTGACTCCCAGAACTTATTTCACCCTGTGTCCTTCCATGAGCCCCTCACCTCCCCATGTCCGTCCAGCAGCCTCTCACATGTCTGCATGCCATTAGCAGGTGTGGTTTTGGTGCCGGGATGCCAGAGCACTGGCAGGCAACTGCAGCCATGGATAGAAAGCGCTGCCAACATTTCAAAAATGGCATCGGTCAGAGCCAATCAGTGCTCACTCGCGACCAGTGCCAGATTCAAAAGACGGAGGAGCTGTCTCTCAAGAACTGCAGCTGCCTGCCTTTGCACCAGCGCTGTAATCAGCCTACAGCTCGGCATCAATTGCACACTGCTGCCACACAGGCCCCCCCTTTCTCCCCCTCCCGGCGGCATAGCTGGACTAGCCCATCTGCCCTTTAGGCATTTGCCAGAACAGCCAGGTGGCCAGTCCGACTCATATATGTATTCCTGATGACAGGGCCGTAAGGGCCTTGAAACGTTGAAACTTTAGTAAAAACTATTTGTATCAATTCCTGGAGTGACGCACTGTGTTCTGCCATGACTTGTGGCTTTGCATCTTGTAATCGTATATATATAATTATTATTATTTTCCTTTATTTATATGGTGCCACAAGGGTTCTGCAACGCCTCACAAAGTACATAAACAAATGAGCAAACACAAAAACAGCGAATTACAGTTCATTACAATGCAGGACAAGGATACGGTTTATATACATTGCTGCAATAGCGATCATAACACACAAAAATAAGCAGCAGGGCATCAGCCACCAAGTGTTAGGTGCCTTTGAGGGGAATATGGGGTAGATGGTTGTATGAGTGAGGGAAGAAGAAGCACATGAGGGAAGAGGGCCCTGCTCGTGAGAGCTAACATTCTAAAGGGGAGGGCAGACAGGGGTGACACAGAAGGGGAGGGCAGACAGGGGTGACACAGAAGGGGAGGGCAGACAGGGGTGACACAGATGGGGTAGACAGGAAGAAGCATGGAGCAGCAGGTTAGGATGAGAGCTGGAAGGCTATAATGAAGTAGTGGGTTCTAAGAGCCCATTTGAAGATTTGTAGAGATGTGGAGAAATCTGACAAGGGGACCACTCGAGGTAATATAGGTGAGTATGTATGTATGTATAAAACTTATACTGTGTAAGGTTTGTGTGTTTCTTTCAACATTTCTTTGCAGATGAACTACAGGTCCCAGTGGGCCCTTAATGCCCCGCATGCTTGTACTTTTGGTTCTCCAAGTACCAACATACGGGCGAGGCTTGCTGGGACCTGCAGTTCTACTGTAAAGACAATGTTTATAGTCTTCCATTTTTACACTACACTAACACAATCAACCCGCCAACCACCGCCCAGGGGTGGCTGGGATAGCCCCGGGCTATCAGCCTGGGCTAGGGGTGCCCTGGAGAGGGAGATCCCTTTATTGGAGGGGTCTCCAACTCCCCAGGGATTTCTGGCCTGGGCTGACTAGTGGTCAGGGCTGATGCTGCGGCTGGGGGGCCCGGTGATAGGGCTCCCCTGGCTGTGGCATCAGTCCCCCATTAGAGAGGGTCCAGGGCTGGTTCTGTGAATTACAGGGAGACCCTACGCAAATTTTTCCCTATAATTCCAGAACCAGCTCTGCTTCCCATAGCCCAGTGCTGGTTGTACTGAGTACAGGGAAACCTTACATAATTTTTTCCCTGTACTTAGTCAATCAGACCTGGGTTTGAACAGTCCGGGGCTGGTTCTGTTTTGGGGGAGACCTCACGTCAATTTTGTTTTAACTTTTAACTGTTTCATTACTCTTTACAGTCAGATACATGCAGGCATCTCACTGATGTCTGCATGTATCTGTGTCAATCCGACCTGCTCATGCTGAAATTGAAAGCATGAAGCAGGTCTATTCATTTGGTGATTTGAAGTTCGATTTGAAGTCCGATTTTGAGGTCGATTTAAAATCGAATGATAGTAAATAAGGGTTTTGTGTGTTGGGCTATGTAAAAGTACCAATGTTTTTCCGATGGTCGATTTGAGGCCGATTTGATAAAAATTTGATTTGATATTCGATTTTACATTCGATTTGGCCTTTAGTAAATACACAAAAGCAAAATCGAATACAAATCGAATGAAAATCGCACCTCGAATCACTTAAAGTGCAAAATCGACCTTTAGTAAATGTACCCCTTGGTGTGTGTTGCATGTGTGTATTCTAATGAGCACACAATTCTGTGCATTAGCAGCTCCATCATTTTGTGAGTGACAGCAATCTCACTCTGTGAGAGTGCTGAATTTGCAGAAAACCATAGAGTGTGATGGCATACCATATCTGTATTGCGCAAGGAACGCGTCCATTAAGACATCAGCCTTAATGATTGGAATTTCATTGCTTTTTAAGTTTGAATGGCAGAAATTCAGTAGATGTTGTGAAATTTCAGATCATGTCTAAGAAGCCGTAATGGGACATGTGATACCGTAAGGTTTTTTGTTTATGGAATATCTCTACATCTATATATGGATTTGAATTTTAAACAATTGTTCCTATGATATGTCATAAATGATGCAACTGCTCACATGTCTTATATGAATGTTTATATATGTAACTTTTTATGTGCTTGCCTTATTAATTAAAACACAAATTATATACTATCTATGCATGTCTCTGATATTCTTACAAAGATATTTCAGCACGGTAATTTGTTGTTTTGTTTGGTATATTTGTGAGGTTGGAAAACACCACTTTTTATACTGCTGCGATTATATTTGTTTACCCTTAAGTGTCTAACGCTGGGTATTTTCCTTTTGTTCTGTAAGCTAAGAATCTTACTTTGAATTTAATAATAAACCTGCACATATTTTCTATTGCCAGGAAGTCTGCATCATGGTAACGATTTCCAGCTTGTAAAAAGTAACCCAATAAAATAAATAGATGAAGGAAATATCCAGTTATACTTTATTCTTTTCTTTTTTTTTAAATGTGTTTTATTGGCGTTTTCAATAAACAATATATTGTACAAAAAGTTGGGATGATGACATGGGTGTAAGTAACCAGTTACACAGCTAAAAATGAGGCACACACATGACCAATTACAGCTTTAGTATGACATAGGGGTGGCTGTGATACAAAATGAAATACCTTAAATGCCATCCAGTGTCAGACTGGGGCATGAAGGGCCCACAGGGGAACTTAATGGCAGGGGCTTGGTGAAGGGGCATGGCCAGACTTTGGTAGGTGTGGCCATCAATTGGGGAGGTGTGGTCATCCCACATTATTATAATTCAATATTCAATTACCCTTTTATTAGATTAGCAATAATCCATGCCCTCCTTTAATTAAAATATCAATAATTGGTGAACCCATTAGGTTAGCTACACATAAATATACGAGTAGTGCCACCTTCCTGGTTGTTATATATATATATATATATATATATATATATATTTATATATAGAACATTTATATGGGCACTCTCAATTCCAATTCGGTAATGCCGGGGTGCCTTCCTTAAAGTAATGTAGAAATGCAAGGTCTGTCAGAAACAGCAACAGGCGGCACTCCACGGACTTTGTAAATGAAGAAAAGTGACTTTATTCACCAAGTCCGCGGAGTGCCGCCTGTTGCTGTTTCAGACAGACCTTGCATATATATATATATTATATATATATATACGTACACACATAATATAATATATAATAATATATATACAATGTACATACAACAACCAGGAAGGCGGCACTCAGAGACTTGGGGACATATTCAATTGGGCGCGAGGTTTAGCGAGGAAAAAAACTTGCACCCAATTTTGGATTACCATGGATATCTCCCGATACCTGCGGTATCCAATTCTAAAAAAGTGATTGCAGAGATTTCAGCTCTAAAAACCCTGCACCACATAAAAAATAATAAAATTAAGTTCTACACTTACCTGCCCGGGGGTCTCCGATGGTCTCTGTGGCTCCCCGTGGCTTCCCCTCTATCTTGTCACTGGAGAGGGGGCTGCTGGGAGGCTCCAGTGGCTGGTGGGAGGGGCAAGGGCTGCTGGGAGATGTAGTTTCCAGGGGGGCACACAGACATTGGGAGGCACACACACAACACTCATACACAAATACACTCACTCATACACACATACACTCACTCCTACACACTTACAAACACTAACAGCACTCACACACTGACATACTGACCCTGCTGCAGAGGACCCGGCTTCCGACGCTGGATGCAGAAGACAGCGCTTGAGGAGGTAAGTAATTAAGGACTAACTAAGCTAATTGGGAACTTCAAATTGCTTAATTAGTCCTCAGGGGGTGCCGCCGGGGGGTCCAAGAGCAAGTCCCACTGATTCTTCCTAAAATTAACACTTTTAGAAAAAATCAGACTTGCTCTGGAGGTGCGAGAATTAAAACCTCCCGATGTTCAAAAAGGAGAAAGTCCCGCACCTGCAGGAAAAACCTCACAGGGGCGGGATTCTTCTTGCCCCCAGTTGAATATGCCCCTTGGAATCCAGTAAAAAAAAAAGTGCTTTTAATTCAAAGTTTCGGGGATGCGCTCCCCTTCCTCAAATCCTGGAGAAGAGAAGCACATCCCAGAAACGTTGAATGAAAGCGCCATTTCTAATACTGGATCACAAATCTCTGAGTGCCGCCTTCCTGGCTGTTGTGGATGTTGGGAACCGGAGCATGGTATTTACCAATAATGTTTTCTTGAGTGCCGGATCCTGTGTATATACATATACATATATATACATATATATATATACATACACAGTGTACATAAACATAGTAAAAATACATATAGTGTACGTATATATAGTATACACATACAGAGCATATATAAATACATATACCTAGAATACACATACACACATGTACATAGTACTATACACAGAGATACGTTCAGTATCCCGGCGCAGGAAATGCCAGCGCTTAGAATACCCACGCCGGAATGCCTGTCAGAATCCTGGGCTGTCATCACGAAGGTAAGTAGCGGGGTTGGGGGGGAGGATTAGGCACTAGGGGGAGGCTTAGGTTCAGGCACCAGGGAGGGAGGGTTAGGGTTAGGGGTAGGGAGGGGGAGGGGTAAGGAGAGGGGGAGGGGTAGGGGTAGGGGGAGGGAGAGGGTTAGGGGTAGGGAGAAGGGGAGGATTAGAGGTAGGGAGAGGTGGAGGGGTATCAAGAGGGGGAGGGATAGGGGTAGGGAGAGGGGGAGGGGGAGGGGGAGGGAGAGGTGGAGGGGTAGGGAGAGGGGGAGGGTTAGGGGTAGGGAGAGGTGGAGGGGTAGGGAGAGGGGGAGGGTGTAGGGAGAGGGGGAGGGTTAGGGGTAGGGAGAGGTGGAGGGGTAGGTAGAGGGGGAGGGTTAGGGGTAGGGAGAGGGGGAGGGTTAGGGTTAGGGAGAGGTGGAGGGGGAAGGTTAGGTGTAGGGAGAGGTGGAGGGGTAGGGAGAGGGGGAGGGTTAGGGGTAGGGAGAGGTGGAGGGGTAGGGAGAGGGGGAGAGTTAGGGGTAGGGAGAGGGGGAGGGTTAGGGGTAGGGAGAGGGGGAGGGTTAGGAGTAGGGAGAGGTGGAGGGGTAAGGAGAGGGGGAGGGTTAGGCGTAGGGAGAGGGGGAGGGTGTAGGGAGAGGTGGAGGGGTAGGGAGAGGGGGAGGGTTAGGATTAGGGAATGGTGGAGGGGTAGGGAGAGGGGGAGAGTTAGGGGTAGGGAGAGGGGGAGGGTGTAGGGAGAGGTGGAGGGCTATGGAGAGGGGGAGGGTTAGGAGTAGGGAGAGGTGGAGGGGTAGGGAGAGGGGGAGGGTTAGGGGTAGGGAGAGGGTGTAGGGAGAGGTGGAGGGTTAGGGGTATGGAGAGGTGGAGGGGTAGGGAGAGGGGGAGGGTTAGGAGTAGGGAGAGGGGGAAGGTTAGGGTTAGGGGGAGGGTTAGGGGTAGGGAGAGGTGGTGGGGTAGGGAGAGGTGGAGGGTTAGGGGTAGGGAGAGGTGGAGGGGTAGGGAGAGGTGGAGGGATAGGGACAGGGGGAGGGTTAGGAGTAGGGAGAGGGGGAGGGTTAGGGTTAGGGGTAGGGAGAGGTGGAGGGTTAGGGGAAGGGAGAGGTGGAGGGGTAGGGAGAGGTGGAGGGTTAGGGGTAGGGAGAGGGGGAGGGTTAGGACACCTACCGACAGGTGTCGGTATCCTAACCTCAGAGCCGGCCCTAACCAATTTGATGCCCTAGGCAAAATTTTGGCTGGTGCCCCCTAGCACTAGTTCTGCCTTTCAAGCAGCACAGATCACAGCAGCAGCCAGAAACATACACCCACTGAACCCCTCACCCAGCACCCCTCACCCAGCACAGTGCCCCTCACCCAGCACAGCACCCATCACCCAGCACAGCCACCGTCACCCAGCACAACGCCCGTCACCCAGCACAGCCACCGTCACCCAGCACAGCGCCCATCACCCAGCACAGCGCCCGTCACCCAGCAGCACAGATCACAGCTGCAGCACCCATCAGCCAGCACAGCACCCGTCACCCAGCACAGCACACGTCACCAAGCAAAGTGCCCTTCACCCAGCAGCACAGATCACAGCCGCAGCACCCATCACCCAGCACAGCACCCGTCACCCAGCACAGCGCCCGTCACCAAGCAAAGTGCCAGTCACCCAGCAGCACAGATCACAGCCGCAGCACCCATCACCCAGCACAGCACCCGTCACCCAGCAGCACAGATCACAGCTGCAGCACCCATCACCCAGCACAGCGCCCGTCACCCAGCAGCACAGATCACAGCTGCAGCACCCATCACCCAGCACAGCGCCCGTCACCCAGGAGCACAGATCACAGCCGCAGCAACCATCACCCAGCACAATGCCCGTCACCCAGCAGCACCCATCACAGCTGCAGCACCCATCACCCAGCACAGCACACGTCACCCAGCAGCACAGATCACAGCTGCAGCACCCATCACCCAGCACAGCGCCCGTCACCCAGCACAGCGCCCATCACCAAGCAAAATGCCCGTCACCCAGCAGCACAGATCACAGCCGCAGCACCCATCACCCAGCACAGCGCCCGTCACCCAGGAGCACAGATCACAGCCGCAGCAACCATCACCCAGCACAATGCCCGTCACCCAGCAGCACCCATCACAGCTGCAGCACCCATCACCCAGCACAGCACACGTCACCCAGCAGCACAGATCACAGCTGCAGCACCCATCACCCAGCACAGCGCCCGTCACCGAGCACAGCGCCCATCACCAAGCAAAATGCCCGTCACCCAGCAGCACAGATCACAGCCGCAGCACCCATCACCCAGCACAGCGCCCGTCACCCAGCAGCACAGATCACAGCTGCAACACCCATCACCCAGCACAGCGCCCGTCACCCAGCACAGCGCCGGTCACAAAGCAAAGTGCCCGTCACCCAGCAGCACAGATCACAGCCGCAGGACCCATCACCCAGCACAGCGCCCGTCACCCAGCAGCACAGATCACAGCTGCAGCACCCATCACCCAGCACAGCGTCCGTCACCCAGCAGCACAGATCACAGCTGCAGCACCCATCACCCAGCACAGCGCCAGTCACCCAGCACAGCACACGTCACCAAGCAAAGTGCCCGTCACCCAGCAGCACAGATCACAGCCGCAGCACCCATCACCCAGCACAGCGCCCGTCACCCAGCAGCACAGATCACAGCTGCAGCACCCATCACCCAGCACAGCACCCGTCACCCAGCACAGCACCCGTCACCAAGCAAAGTGCCCGTCACCCAGCAGCACAGATCACAGCCGCAGCACCCATCACCCAGCACAGCACCCATCACCCAGCAGCACAGATCACAGCTGCAGCACCCATCACCCAGCACAGCACCCGTCACCCAGCACAGTGCCCGTCACACAGCAGCACAGATCACAGCTGCAGCACCCATCACCCAGCACAGCGCCAGTCACCCAGGAGCACAGATCACAGCCGCAGCACCCATCACCCAGCACAACGCCCGTCACCCAGCAGCACCCATCACAGCTGCAGCACCCATCACCCAGCACAGCACACGTCACCCAGCAGCACAGATCACAGCTGCAGCACCCATCACCCAGCACAGCACACGTCACCCAACAGCACAGATCACAGCTGCAGCACCCATCACCCAGCACAGCACACGTCACCCAGCACAGCGCCCATCACCAAGCAAAGTGCCCGTCACCCAGCAGCACAGATCACAGCCGCAGCACCCATCACCCAGCACAGCGCCCGTCACCCAGCAGCACAGATCACAGCTGCAACACCCATCACCCAGCACAGCGCCCGTCACCCAGCACAGCGCCCGTCACAAAGCAAAGTGCCCGTCACCCAGCAGCACAGATCACAGCCGCAGGACCCATCACCCAGCACAGCGCCCGTCACCCAGCAGCACAGATCACAGCTGCAGCACCCATCACCCAGCACAGCGTCCGTCACCCAGCAGCACAGATCACAGCTGCAGCACCCTTCACCCAGCACAGCGCCCGTCACCCAGCAGCACAGATCACAGCTGCAGCACCCATCACCCAGCACAGCGCCAGTCACCCAGCACAGCACACGTCACCAAGCAAAGTGCCCGTCACCCAGCAGCACAGATCACAGCCGCAGCACCCATCACCCAGCAGCACAGATCACAGCTGCAACACCCATCACCCAGCACAGCGCCCGTCACCCAGCACAGCGCCCGTCACAAAGCAAAGTGCCCGTCACCCAGCAGCACAGATCACAGCCGCAGGACCCATCACCCAGCACAGCGCCCGTCACCCAGCAGCACAGATCACAGCTGCAGCACCCATCACCCAGCACAGCGTCCGTCACCCAGCAGCACAGATCACAGCTGCAGCACCCATCACCCAGCACAGCGCCCGTCACCCAGCAGCACAGATCACAGCTGCAGCACCCATCACCCAGCACAGCACCCGTCACCCAGCAGCACAGATCACAGCTGCAGCACCCATCACCCAGCACAGCGCCCGTCACCCAGCAGCACAGATCACAGCTGCAGCACCCATCACCCAGCACAGCGACCGTCACCCAGCAGCACAGATCACAGCTGCAGCACCCATCACCCAGCACAGCGCACGTCACCCAGCAGCACCCATCACCCCTCACCCGGCCAGCACACAGTACCCCTCACTTATGCTGAGCTGACTTAAGATGGGTACACACTTGCCGATGCTGGTAGCAACAGCGGGGGCCATGCTGCATGGCCCCCACTGACAATATTGCCTGTCATACTTGCATGCAGGTCCGAAGGGCGATATCGCTGATGACGTGTGGGAGCGCGCATCGTCAGTGACATAGTGGGAGCACACTGGCTGATGTGTCCGATATGTCATTCAATCTGCTGGATCGGACAACATATCATCTAGTGTGTACCCGGCATAAGTCACAAACTCACCCGTAAGAGCTGCCAGGCTACCTGTGACGCTGATTGCTGAAGCACAATATGAGAATGCAGCTGCCGTGCGTCCACCCTGCTCCTAGTCATTCCTGTGCTTGGTGGCTGGCAAATACATTGCCCCACACAGGACAAAACACACTACCCCCCACAGGGAAAAAATACAAACACATTGCCCCCACAGGGAAAAACACACTGCCCCACACAGGGAAAAATACAAATACACTGCCCCACACAGGGAAATATACAAATACATTGCCCCCACAGGAAAAACACACTGCCCCACACAGGGAAAAATACAAATACATTGCCCCCACAGGGAAAAACACACTGCCCCACACAGGAAAAAATATAAATACATTGCCCCACAGAGAAAAACACACTGCCCCACACAGGGAAAAGTACAAATACATTGCCCCCACAGGGAAAACACACTGCCCCACACAGGGAAAAATACAAATACATTGTCCCCACAGGGAAAAACACACTGCCCCACACAGGGAAAAATACAAATACATTGCCCCCACAGGGAAAAACACACTGCCCCACACAGGGATAAATATAAATACATTGCCCCCACAGGGAAAAACACACTGCCCCACACAGGGAAAAATACAAATACATTGCCCCCACAGGGAAAAACACACTGCCCCACACAGGGAAAACACACTGCCCCACACAGGGAAAAATACAAATACATTGCCCCCACAGGGAAAAACACACTGCCCCACACAGGGAAAAATACAAATACATTGCCCCCACAGGGAAAAACACACTGCCCCACACAGGGAAAAATATAAATACATTGCCCCCACAGGGAAAAACACACTGCCCCACACAGGGAAAAATACAAATACATTGCCCCCACAGGAAAAAAAACACTGCCCCACACAGTCTGAACCTAGCTGCCCTCTCCCGTCCTTAGCATCTGCCCGCACTGTGGGCCTGATTCAGACCCGGACGCTAAGCTGTGGATGAACGCTATGGGTGATTATTGCCCGTATGTGCATGCGTATGAATCGCAGTGTGCGTGCGCAAAACCAGTCATTGTGATCGGGAATCGTGCACTCATAGCACAAAGACTGAGCGCTACTTTGAGGGACAGCACCGTTTGTGGGTGGTAACAGGGGAAGGTTCTTGTGAATGGGGGATTGGATGTGCCAACGCAGGCGTGTCTGGGCATCTAAACAGTGTTTTAGGGATGTGCATAATTAGCAAAGAAGCGTCACTGTACACGTCACTTGGTTGTATTTTAGACAGCACTGATCGCAGTGCTTGTGTTGGGGTAGGGTTCTCGATGTCACCAATTAATCACACACTTCCTGGAGATGACATGTGCTTACAGAGAAAGGTGGGCATCTTTATACTGGCGTGCGTTCGCTCTGCCGTCGCTCTCTAAGGCATAGAGGGCATCCTTCCACCAGACAGTGCAATTGCGGCATTTGCATATCCGGCCCCTTTTAGCTGCGTTCGTTCGCGGATTAGCGTCCGGGTCTGAATCAGGCCCTGTATCTGCATAACATATTTTGAAATTCAAAACAATTTCGCATTAATTGAAATTTACATAAATTATGACTGTAAAATGTAAATGTTATTAATCCCTCCCATTGTTTGTATCATTCACTAATTTAATTTGACCACATATTCTAAATAGGTTTACTAATCCCCTCCCACTATTTCAACTCCTATTAAAAGCTGTGTATAGCACTTTTATTTAAGACATACTGTACATTCATTGGATTAGGCAATTATTCTACAATGGCAGAAGACTCCTTTAGATTTGCTCCTTCTTCTAGAGTAGGGGTGGGGAACCTTTTTTCTGCTAAGGGCCATTTTGATATATATAACATTATTCTTGGGCCTGATGCAGACCACGCCCCCTCTCCGCATGATTGTGATTACAGCAATGCCCAGAGCATCCTGTGGATGCTCCAGGGAGTTGTAAGGGCAGCTGTGTGACTGAAGCATTCTAAGGGCGCTACCAGCAGCACTGCTGTATAGATTCTGGGTTCAGGGTGCTATTCTAGGCAAAGCTCCAAGGGCCAGACCAAGTGGCTCCGAGGGCCTTATATGGCCCCCGGGCCTTAGGTTCCCCATCCCTGTTCTGGAGGTATGCTTTTAAACATTAATGGCTATCTACTAGCTAAAAATCATCAGTGTGAAGAAGTAGTTTACTGGCATTGCACAGAACTGGCAGATGTCTATGTTTTGTAAAGACCATGAGAGTTGGAGAATCTCCACACATGGAACACACAACCATGTTCCAAGACCAGAGAACATGGACATCGCTGTAGCTAGGGCAGCTATAAGTCAATGGACCCGGGATACCAATTACTCTCCCTCACAAATAATTCAGCGGATGACAGCATTGAGGTAAATTCCCTGAAAACACCTGTTTTCGGGGGTTTACCTAAAATACTAAGTATCCCCCGGATGTATGAAGGAGGGACAGCAGCATACGGTATATCTCCAATACCTGCTGCGATCCCTCCATTGCTGCCGGTAGCCGCCTCCCCCAAAAGTTTCTATGGGGGATGTGATGCTGCCAAATGTATCAATATCGGGAATGCCAATAATTCCAATATTGGCAACAGCAGCTAATGCCATCTGAAGACTCGCGTTCGAAGACTCGTGGTCCTCCCGTTATTACCAGAGATGCCCGAGGTGCGGTTACAGGGGGGGTGGGAGTGCAGAGTGCAGAGACGGCCGGCTCCCTCACAGTGACAGGAGACGGGTGCTGCACTTAATTATACAGTGCAGCACCGGGCTCCTGTTGCTGAGGGGGCGTCTGCCCCTTGGTGTCACCCCTTCGGTGGGTGACACCCGGGTGCGGCCCGCACCCCCTGCGTGACGCCACTGCAGCCAGAGCACACTTGTACTCCCCTGTCAGTGCGGCTCTTCTCTCCAGACTCTCGGTCCTGTCTAATCTCCACCCCCGTCTGACGTCATATGCATGTGGAAGCCGGAGCGGCTCGGCTGTCACTGACAGCTGTGAACCGTGGGTAGCTGGAGCCATGCCAGAGTCAGGCTGCGTCGCGCCCTCTAAACTTTTAGGCACCTGGAGCTTGAGCTCCACTGAAGCCGCCCTCCCTATGCCTCTGAACTAAGACACCTGCAATCTATGGCCTTCCTGTCTGCAGATGAAATCCCATCAGTTTTTGAGCAGCTAGAATGTGATATGTCTCTTAATGCTGCACCAGTAGTTACTTATTTTGAGGAGACATGTTCTGGGGCGTTTGCTCGAATGCTGTAGAAGTCATAGCAGAAATACCCCCTCTTGTTCCACCATCCATGTGGTCAGTCCATGAGAATATAGTCGGTGGAATTCCCCCTACTTAAAATAAATTAGAGGGCTGGCACTGGCGTTGGAACAATATACCTGGAGAGAAGAAACTGGGTGTATACAGACTGTTAAATTGTTTCTTAATGGAGCAACAAGTAACTATACGCAACATTGAAAAAAATCACTGCAAATGTTCCTCGCATCCCAGAAATACGTGACACCAAAGCACGTGAAACTGCCCTGCGCACATGTCTTGGACAATTGGGTATTGTGGATATCATGGAATTTCTACGTGGAATTGCCTACCATTTAAATTGACATCCTTGAATAAGCACCCATTGCTAAAGTTCCATCCTTATGTATTTGGTGCACAATTTTGGATAATTTTTGCTAAATTTTTATATTTCAAGTTTGTATTTCTAACATTTGGATTTTTTACATTTTGTTTTATTCAACATTTGAATAAGAAAATACAATTTTAAAGATCATTTTTTGAATATCTGGTAAGTATAATATTTGTTTGGCTTATTTTTTTTACTCTAAAAGTAATATATATGTATACAGAGACGTAGCTACAGGCGGTGCAGCCGGAGTACTGCCCTGGTGCCCATTTGTAAATGGCAGGCTGCAGTGCAGCTGGTTGCGGGCAGTCATCAAGGCTGTGACTGAGAGACACAAAGAAAGGACCAGGGCACAGTGTAGTCAGGCTTAGCACTGGCCAATACATCCCAGTAGTCTCTGCAGTGGGGTCAGATGAGCATGTTCCGAGCTCTGATTGGTGGAGCCCATCACATGCTCCTCTGACATTGAGTTTAGCAGCAGTGCAGCCCTATGGGTGAGACTCATTGTGAGGCTGTGACTGCTGCTCTGCCATCTGCTACAGGATGCTGCTGATGAGTACACTGTGTGGGCACTATAGCTGGCATAATCTGTGTGCACTACAGTGTAGCATAATGTGTGGGCACTTTAGGTGGCATAAAGTGTGTGGACTATAGTGTGACAGAATGTAGGGGGCACTACAGTGTGGTATAATGTGTCTTGTACCAACTGTATCGCCATGTTACCTCCTGCCTGTCACCTCTTCCTATTACACGCTCCATGTCACCCTCTCCTTGTCACCTTCTTGCCCATCTTTGCCTCTCCCTGACACCCTCTACCTTCTCCTATCACCCACTGCACTTTGAACTCGTAGAAGGGTGGAGGAGGGGGGCCCAAAGCAAATTTTTGCACCTGGATCCATCACTCACAAGTTCCGCCACTGTTTCTATATATACACCATATGCACCAAAGTATTCAGATGCCTGAGCATTACACCAATAGGGAATGTGATTGCATTATATTCAAATATATTTACTTTTACTTTAATATGGATTTGTTCCCCCTTTTTCAGCTATAACAGCTCCTACTGTTCTTGGCTGAATTATCACAATATTTTGGAGGGTTTGTGTGGTAATTTGTGCCCGTTCATTCTGTCGATCATTTATGCGGTCAGCCACTAATGTTGTTCTAAAAGGCCTATCTAGCTGGTAATCTCCGTTCCAGTTCATCACAAAAGTGCTCAATGGTGCTGAGGTCAGGGCCAGGACTCTGTGCATGCCAGTAAAGTGCACACTCATGTTTGTAAGCTATCAAGCACCCAGAGTGCATGCCAGTATGAAGTATACTCATGTTTCATTACAAAAGGGCCTTCCCCATCCCAAGTGGGAAGCATAGCATTTTACAAAAAATTTTGGTATGCTGAACCATTAAGATAGTCCGATCCCAAACCATGATAAAACTTTTTGTTTTTCTTTGCCAAAATTTTGCACGCCTCAAATTATTCAATTAAATTAATTGTCCATGACGTATTGGCTCATAAAAGATATGTTAATTCAAATTTAATATTTGTTATCTAATATTGATGTCATCAACTGCATTTAAAAAAATTCTGATATGCCATAAAATTTTAGATAAATCATCCATGCAATGTTGATCCCACGGTTGTTCTAAAGTTTCAAAGAAACCAAAGAATGGAATTTGAGAGGTTTTCATTGAGATGCTAAAATGAGATGAAATTGATGTCAGTCTAAATTTTTAATTCATTTTTCAAATAGAATCTTTAAAAATCTATTCTTGTATATATTTCATAAATGTTCATTGTTTTTTTCCCTTCTTACTTTTATTGGTTATTTAAATTATTTAGTATCTTGTTTTATTCCTCTAATTCTATAGTATAATGAAACTATATTTAATCATAGCATTTTTTTTTTCCAAACAGTTACTTGTTGCAGAGAGGCTTACATAGCAGGAAATCATATTCCGATTTTAAATTTAAAAAGTAAGTCATTTTAATTACATTTCTATACTAAAATATTTAACTCTCTCTTTGTCATTTATTTCCTAAATCACTTCCTAATTCTTTCTATCACTCTCTATCTAATGTCTCTCTATTATTGTCCATCTCTATGACTCTCTCTTACAATTACTTACTCTCTCTAAGGGACCCATTTATCTTTGAATATTTGTGGTATAATCTCTGAAAATACTTGTTTTCATGGGTTTACCTCAAATTTTAAGTTCCCTTTATATGTATTAAGCAGGGACCGCAGCACGTATCTCCGACACCTGCTGTAATCCCTCCAATGCCACAGGCAGCAGCAAACACCAGAGGGTTCTATGGGGGATGTAATGCTTCCAGATTTACCAATATCATTGCAATACAATTCCCAACATTGGCCCCCTCAGTGTAAGCCATCTGAAGACGGCATTAGCCGTTGTAGCCTATGGATACACTACGCATAATTAGCTGGTGGAGGGTTCTCATGGAACCCTCCACCAGTAATGGCCACTGCACATGTGCAGTCACTCAATCTCTCTTAAACTCTCTCTCACTGGGCTCTATTTACTACAATCCGCATTTGTAATGCATATTGTAGTGTGATATTACTGAGTGAATTCGCATTGCCAATATCACAGGGATTCACTACAAATCCCTTACAGGGACAGCGCTTGCGAGAAAGTACCGTGACAAGTGCCCGCGCATACGCCGACCGGCCGTGGCTGCTACTCTCTGATGCTAAGCCCTGCCCCCAGCGCTAAGCCCTGCTCACCACGATCGCAGACCCCCCCGTGACCCCCCCCTCCCTTAATTGTACTTACCTGCATGATCCAGCCTCCGGTGACATCCTCCATGGCTCCAGTCAGCTGATATCCCACACTGCACTGGCACCTGGTCACGTGATGACCAGGCCGCAGTGCAGTATGGGAGACCAGCTGACCAGAGGGAGGACATTACCGGAGACCGGAACTCCGGTCCCAGGTCTCAGGTAAGTTAATTTATTTTTTACTATTTTTTATTTTTTTGCAGTGTATCTGTTTAGACCACATAGCTGATCACTGGGGCTGGCTCTGGGCTCTGCTCTGCCTGTTATAGCGGAGCAGGAGTCCGGTAACCTGGAGGAGACCCTGGATAATGCCACCTCCAGGTGGCGTTATGATCACAGGGCTTCCCCCGGTATTTTTTTACAATTTATTTTTAGTAACTCTGGTCGGATCACATTTCCCATTACAATTATGGGAAATGCGATCTGATTACTAAGAAAAAGTGAAACTTAAGGGTTTGGAGTAGAATTTTACAAAATTCTACTACAATTGGCCTGTAATAACTATAGGTGATAATAAAATAATGTGAGAAGGGGTGTGACAACACAAAACAGCATTTATCACTTTATTTTAGTAAAAATAATGATAATAAATAGAGCCCTCTGTCTGTCTGTTACTCTCTCTCACTTTATTTATAACACTACGGGGCTTATTCATTATCGAAGGCCGTATGGCCTCCGATGATACATTTTTGAACTCGCTGCAAGGGATACTTAAATCTCCAACTCACAGGGGGGGGGGGAAGTGACACCAGAGCAATTCAGCATTGCTCCTGTAAGGAAACAGCTGCTCCGATAAGTAGTTGTCCCCGTGGTTATAATCTTCTGTAGTTGCATTATGTACCTGCTTCCCATTGTCCCGTCTATGCATGCGTGACCTCTGGATTCTGAAATTACAGCTTCAGCGCTGTTTCCTGATATTCCACGTTCAACGCTGGATACTGTTGGTCCATGTTGACTGCTGTCTCCTGGTGGACCTCCTTCAACACTGTTTCCTGAGACATGAGTTTCAGTAGTGGACAATGTTAGGCTTTCTTCAGTCAAAACCTGCAGACACATATATATCGTGCGTGTGTTTGTGTTTGATTCTTATTGATAAAGCAACATATGCTGTAGACGCTGCTAAACCTGTTGATAGAATAAGGATGACACGTTCTGAGATGCTGCAAGCTGGTCAAAGTGGTGGGCCAGGTTGATTATCAATTTGCTATGTTGCGTCTGCGTCTTTATAATATTTTCTACTATATGCAGCACCTGGGTCAAAGTATTTTTTATCCACTGGATATCATCTGTCCACCTTTGATCAGTACCCTGCAACTCATCCACTTGAAGATCCTTGTTTGTAATTGAAGCTTGTTGTGGAACATGTGGGTCTGTGGAGATAACATATGTATAAATAAATGGTTTATATATTATTTGTTAGGTGTAATTGTTAGTAAAGATCAATAAACCAATTAAGATAAAATTATATACACATTAAAATCAATTTTAAAAATGTTTTCCAGGATAACCATAGTTGCCTTGGTGCAATTGTAGGTATATGGAATACAGTAATTGCTCACAGAATAAAATGGTGAGGTATATTATTTTAAAACCAAAAAAACGCCTGAAATCCAATTTTTAATAATTTTATTGGAAATATTGTGATTTTCTTGTGAATAATATATAATATATTAATTAGACAGCGATACTTGCATTTAGAAACTTTATATAATTTATTCAATATGAGGTAAGAAGACCTTTCCATTGCGTTTGACGTTATTAACATTTTTCTACAGTATGACTGTGCTAAAGTCTGTTAAATTACAATAAAGCAATAGTGTGAATATTACTGGGATTATTTTACTTAATTAATTAAGTTAATTAGTTTGAATAGTCACATGAAAATGAGCGGCATTATGCAAAGGGATAACTACCTATCAACATACAATAACACACTTAGAGGACAATTAACACAAAAAAATCTGATCACATATTATTAAACTTAATGTTTGAATTTAACATTTATGTAGCATGGATATATAATTATGCAGATACAATTGAATATCCCCTTGTGAAAACAGAGTAATGTAACTGTAATTCAAATCTAAAGATTTTATCTTAGATAATATAACCCATAATTTACTACACACAACTGTGTATTTCTGTTGTTAAAACAAACGCAATAACCAACTCCGAGTGGTCCCAAAATATCATAACTGTAGTTCTAATATAGATATCAGCTTTAAAGAAAAATCTCCCTTATTTTGATAATAAAATTCTCCCAGCTGCAGTACTTTAATAACTGCATCCTAAATTAATTGTGTTTTCACTTTTAATCTAGAATGCATAGTGTTTTCATTTTTAAGACTCGTCACTTCTGATGTTTTGTGTCATACCCTTTGCATAGGCCACAGAATTAAAGGGTGATGCAGGGCCAAAACTAGGATTTTTGCCACCCGGGAAAAGACAGTAATTTGGCACCCCCCCCCTGTAATTCCATCATAGTAATGCCCCATGCAGCAGTGCCCCTATAGTAATGGCCCCTTCAGCAGTGCACCTATAGTAATGCCCCCTGAAGTAATACCCCTGTATTAGTGCCCATATAGTAATGCCCTTGTAGTAGTGCCCATATAGTAATGCCCATATAGTAATGCCCCTGTAGTAGTCCCATATAGTAATGCCCCCATAGTAATGCCCCTGTAGTGCCGCTTACAGCAAAAAAAAAAAAACATTCCTTACCTTAATCCCCGCTCCTACATCCACCGCGGTACGGTCCGCCCGCCTGCTCGTCAGAACTATGGGAGAGACGTCAAGGAGTCTCTCTCATAGTGGCCGTGGGGAGAGCCAGGAACTGCAGTTCAGGAGAGAACTCCAGCCTCCGGCTACTGCTGCACTGCAGAGAAGGAACTGGGCGCCCACTGGTAATAAAGTCTCAGCAGGTGTCCGGCTTGGAGCCTCCCTATGGCACTGTGCTGGATATACATATTAACTAATATTAAATATTAAATGAATATATCCACTTTGGCAAAATAAGAAAATTTGGGGTTGATTTAAATACATTCACTAGAAATCTCTCTCAAGGGATTAGAACATAGACCCCTCAGTATTCTCCCCCCAAAAAACATTCCAAAAGTATACCTTGTCCACTAGTGCTTGGTATTTCGGCATCTTGTACCATTTGAAAGTGTTGTTTCAACTTCTTCTCCCAATCTTTCTGAAGTTTGTGTCTGGATTGGATTTTTTCATTCATTCGCCTCTTACAGTCCCTAGGCCTCTTGTTACAGCTCTCCGCACTACGTTCAATACCCCTCATTTTGGAAACGCTCTTTGAAATTTCTTCCCAGATTGATTTTTTTAAACTTATGATGGACATTATGAGATTCAGCACCAAAGAGATGACGGGTCTTGAAAATGACCTGGTCGATTAGAGTTTCTGTTTCATCGTCTGTGAAATTTGGTGCCCTCCAGCTGCTGCCTTCTTCTTGTGAGTCCTCGTCCTCTTGAGAACCTTCACTGTGGCTCCTTGGAGTCTACGACGGTTCTTTATCCTGGGAAAGTGTACCTGAGGGTTGTTCCTTATGCTCCTTTGACATCTTGAAAATGAAAATTTAGGGAACAGAAAAACAAAAAAATTTTTTTTAACAAAATCAATTCTATTTAATAATGCATTCAGTATTCGATAAAAACCATCAGAAATGATATAATTTGTCACATAAAGCCATTTTATTCACTCTATCCATCCCGAAGATTCACACTACCCACAAGGGATCAGTCTGTGTGCAGTGTCGGCTACCTCTCGTGTCATGGGATGAAAGCTGCACGAAATGATCCTGTGTGGGACATGGCTCCTGTCACTGAGGAGAAGTTGGCACTTTGGTGGCACCTCTTAGAGGGTGACACTCGGGTGCAACAAACACAAATGCATCTCCCTTATGACACAACTGCATTTTATATACACCATTCACATCACAATCAGGATGGATGCAATCCACATGCCAGCACCCCTCCCATCCCTACTGTAAGAACAGAGAGACTGATGATAGCTAAGCACACGTGCAGATACTGTGAGTAATAGGATGTGGCAGAGATGGCATACTGTTTACATGCTACCTACATTTGCCTATGGATGCTCATTCCTTGAACTAGAACCGTAACTAGACATTTTGTTACCCTGTGGCCGAAAGAGCATTGCTGGTCCCACGCATATCGTGAACATAGACAGTGCGCACTGCAGGTAGCAGGAAAAAAGAGGCTGATTTCATTAGGAAGCTCATAAACATACTAAATAAAAACAATTTACATCACGCCAAACAGTAGTGCGCCTTATTCACATTATGCCAAACAGTACAAATTCTCTTAATTCCCCCTTTATGCATTATGCCCAGATGTACAAAAGTACAAAGCCCACACCCCCTTTCACATAATGCAGGGGCAAAAGCAGGATTCTAAAAGGGGGGTTTCCAAATCATTGGTTACCGAAACAAAGGAAATACATCTAGCCACAAATAGATACGCAGACAGACAGACAGATGGACAGAAACAGCTTACACAGGATTTAGGAACCCTACATTCAAACATACCACTCAGCCTATGACGGGGTACACACACTGCCTAACTGACACACACATACACACACACACACCCCTATCACTAGAAAACATTAATGAAGCAGGCAAATAAAGCCAGCATCATTTAGTTAAGATCCCCCCTCCCCCCAGTAGTGATCCCCCCTTTTGCAGTGTCCGCAGTAATTACCCTTATATAGTGCCTACAGTAGTGCCGCTTATATAGTGCCACCATTAGTGGTCCACCCTATGTGGTACCCAGAGTAGTGCACCCAGTAGTAGTCCTCACAGTATTGCCCCTTATATAGTGTCCCAAATAGTAGTCCACCCTATGTGGTATCCACAGTAGTGCACCCAGTAGTAGTCCTCACAGTAGTAGTCCTCACAGTAGTGCCCCTTATATAGTGCCACCAATAGTGGTCCACCCTATGTGGTATCCACAGTAGTGCACCCAGTAGTAGTCCTCACAGTAGTGCCCCGTATATAGTGCCACCATTAGTGGTCCACCCTATGTGGTACCCACAGTAGTGCACCCAGTAGTAGTCCTCACAGTAGTGCCCTGTATATAGTGCCACCATTAGTGGTCCACCCTATGTGGTACCCACAGTAGTGCACCCAGTAGTAGTCCCCATAGTGGTGCCCCTTATATAGTGCCACCATTAGTGGTCCACCCTATGTGGTACCCACAGTAGTGCACCCAGTAGTAGTCCTCACAGTAGTGCCCCTTATATAGTGCCACCAATAGTGGTCCACCCTATGTGGTATCCACAGTAGTGCCCCGTATATAGTGCCCCAAATAGTAGTTCCCCTATTCAATGCTCCCACAATGGACCACCCCCCAATTCAGTGGCCCAAGTAGTGCCCCCCTATTCAGTGCCCACAATAGTAGACCCCCATATACAGTGCCACCATTAGTGGCCACCCCTCTATACAGTGCCACCAGTAGTGGCCCTCTCCATGCAGTGCCCCCTTTAGTGCTCCACCTTTGCAGTGCCAGTGTTAGTGCCATGCTACACTACCAAAAAACTTACCTGAATCCCACCTCCTGCCTCGACCGCCGCTGTCTGCTCCTCCCGGCCCCGGCTCCTCACCTGCTGCAGGGGGAGCCGGAAGGCGGAGCTCATAAGTGAGTTCCAGCCAACTCCCTCTGTGGACGCAGCAGCCAATGAGAGTCTGTCTGACTCTCATTGCCTGTTAAAATAAACACACTGCCGCCGGGTAGTACGAGAGTACTACCCGGTGCCAGCGGTGGTGTGTACCTTAGTGTCTAGTGCAGACCAAACTACACTTAGTGATCGGCGGCCAGGGGGGGTTTCTGGGTACTCAGAAACCCCACCTCTGTGCGTGCCTGTTATGACCCCACTTAATCATTATGCCACACACTGCAAAAGTACTAGCCTACCCCACCTAATGACGAAGCAATGGCTCATCGACGAACAGTGGGACTGGATGAGACGTCATGATGTCTCACCCTGCACATGAAGATTGGGGTGGGGCAGGGCACAGGGGGCAGCCAGCTGCAGCGCTGCCCACTGGAATGTGTGTTATTAGCAGTGCGCCCGGCAAAGAAGGAGCCCAATGCACCGCTACTGGTATACATTGCAGCAGGCAGCATAAATGAGAGGCAAGGGGGTGATCGTAGGTGGAGGCGTCTAGTTCAGCCCACAGGGCATGTCTGCTTTGTACGTGAGCACCTGGCTCACAAGCCTAATTATGGACCAGCCTTAAACATTCAAATGATGACATTACCTGTGTAAGATGACACGCCAACTTCAGAAAGAATATAAGTTCCTGCATTAACCACTGTAGGTTCCTAATATACTGTATTTGTGCATCATTATACCAGGGTCACTGTGAAGTCCTAACATATGAGTAAGGACATTATGTTGCAATTGTAACAACCTGAGTTGAGATACAAAGTATCAATTGTTACCAAGGCGTCATTGCTAAGATGTTGGGGCCCCATTACTAAGTCATTATTTACTGAACTTTTATTCTTTTCATTCTATTTGTTGGTCATATTGTTACTATGTGATAGATATTTAGTGATTATTTGATTTCTCTATATATCTTTCTTTATTTTTTTTAAATTAGTTCTGTATTGATTATCTTTAAACCATCTTCCCTACAAGTGACAGCGCTCCCTATGAGAATAGTTTTTTCCAGTTGTTTTATAGAATTCGCTCCTACTATACGTGGTGGCAGCAGCACATCTGAAATATTTTTTTAATTAGTAATAGATATTTTTGATATATCACCTCCCACTTTGTTGTGTTAATTTAGCTTTGGATTCCATGAATTGCCGCGGTTTGCAATGTCGAGGGGTGTCCAGGGTGAGACTGCGTCTAGTCTTACACAGGCAGGATCAGACGGCAGAGTGTAGGCTTAAACAGGCATTTTTGGGGAGTCTGGAGAGGAGGAGGCCTAGGGGATGGGTGCTGGCAGTTAGATGATGGGTCCTGGCACTTAGGGGATGGGTCCTGGCACTTAGGGGATGGGTGCTGGCACTTAGAGGATGGGTCCTGGCACTTAGGGGATGGGTCCTGGCACTTAGGGGATGGGTCCTGGCACTTAAAGGATGGGTCCTGGCACTTAGGGGATGGATCCTGGCACTTAGAGGATGGGTCCTGGCACTTAGGGGATGGGTGCTGGCACTTAGAGGATGGGTGCTGGCAGTTAGATGATGGGTGCTTTCACTTAGGGGATGGGTCCTGGCACTTAGAGGATGGGTCCTGGCACTTAGAGGATGGGTCCTGGCACTTAGAGGACGGGTGCTGGCACTTAGGGGTAGGTGCTTGCACTTCATTTTTGCAGCTGCATCTAGATCTGGATTAGCAGCTGCATGTCGATTTGTCCTGTGTCGATCTCTTCATTATCGATCTTATCACTATATGAATTAATAACGTCGATCTATCCTGTGTCTATCTCAACATTGTCGATCTATCAAATGGATATAAGCAAAATGTCGACCTCCTGATTGGAGTTCTTCCATGTGTCGATCTCTTCATTGTCGATGTCATCAATGTCTTATCACTATTGAGTTTATCAAATTATTGTCGGGCAAGTTACTATGTCTAACATATGCATTCGATGTTTCAAATATTGATCTAGTGTCATAGACGATAACAACATTGTCGATCTCTTGTTACTTTAGATCTTATAATTGATGATCTAATGACCCAAAAGAACTAACGTTGTTGATCTATTCATTGTCTAACTTTATATTGTCGATGCGCTAATCCACACCCCCTTTTCACACCCTCAGGGAGGTGCACACAAAAAACGTGAGTTTCCTGTAGAAAAAAAAATGTGAGTTTGGAATTCGATTGCAATGCAGTTCGCATGCGAGTATGCCTGGAAACAGCTCATACAAACCAACTCGCACCTAATTGGTTTGCCCCCTTTAAACCTAATTCTGAGTTGGATGCAAATGGTGAGCTTTTGCATATAGTGCATGAACAGATGCAAATCTAAGCATTTTGGTTTATGTCTGTCCTATTCCTTAACTTGGCTGGGTCGGTCTTTCCGTAAAATCGGGTGTTTTGGAGCGGCAATAATTTCAGTGCACAGAACCAACCCTGACGTGTGGGAGTGTCCTGCGAGTGTCATGGGCGAGTATGTAGAGCTCCATGAGATTCTAAGTATGGGAAGGAGAGGTGGTTTGGATCTCTTTGCCTGCGATGCAGAATCAGTTCGTTTCGTGGAAAATCCTCAGAAAACTGCTGTTATCAAGGATTTTTGCATTAGTTATTCCCCTGATGTATGAAGAGCATCTCCAATAACTGCTGTGGTCTCTCTATTAAGAGTGTCTCTGATAGCTACTGTGGTCACTCTATTAAGAGCGCCTCTGATACCTGCTGCAGTCACTCTATTAAGAGCATCTGAAATAGCTGCTGCAGTCACTCTATTAAGAGCGTCTCTGATAGCTGCTGCAGTCACTCAATTAAGAGCATCTGCGATAGCTGCTGCAGTCACTCTATTAAGAGTGTCCCTGATATTTTTGCTGCTGCAGTCACTCTATTAAGAGCGTCTCTGATAGCTGCTGTGGTCACTCTATTAAGAGCGTCTCTGATAGCTGCTGTGGTCACTCTATTAAGAGCGTCTCTGATAGCTGCTGCGGTCACTTAATTAAGAGCATCTCCAATAGCTGCTATGGTCACTTTATGAAAAGCGTCCCTGATAGCTGCTGCAGTCACTCTATTAAGAGCATCTCTGATAGCTGCTATGGTCACTCTATTAAGAGTGTCCCTGATATTTTAGCTGCTGCAGTCACTCTATTAAGAGCGTCTCTGATAGCTGCTATGGTCACTCTATGAAGAGCATCTCTGATATCTGCTGTGGTCACTCTATTAAGAGCATCTGCAATAGCTGCTGCAGTCACTCTATTAAGAGCATCTCTGATAGCTGCTGTGGTCACTCTATTAAGAGTGTCTCTGATAGCTGCTGTGGTCACTTAATTAAGAGCATCTCCAATAGCTGCTATGGTCACTCTATGAAGAGCGTCTCCAATAGCTGCTATGGTCACTTTATGAAAAGCATCCCTGATAGCTGCTGCAGTCACTCTATTAAGAGCATCTCTTATAGCTGCTGTAGTCACTCTATTAAGAGTGTCCCTGATATTTTAGCTGCTGCAGTCATTCTATTAAGAGCGTCTCTGATAGCTGCTATGGTCACTCTATGAAGAGCATCTCTGATATCTGCTGTGGTCACTCTATTAAGAGCATCTGCAATAGCTGCTGCAGTCACTCTATTAAGAGCATCTCTGATAGCTGCTGTCGTCACTCTATTAAGAGTGTCTCTGATAGCTGCTGCGGCCACTTAATTAAGAGCATCTCCAATAGCTGCTATGGTCACTCTATGAAGAGCGTCTCCAATAGCTGCTATGGTCACTCTATGAAGAGCATCTCTTATAGCTGCTGTGGGAACTCTATTTAGAGCGTCTTCAATAGCTGGTATAGCCACTCTATTAATAGCATCTCTGATAGCTTCTATGGTAACTCTATTAAAATCATCTCCGATAGCTGCTGCAATCACTCTATTAAGAGTGTCTCTGATAGCTGCTGTGGTAACTCTATTAAGAGCATCTGTGATAGCTGCTGTGGTAACTCTATTAAGAGCATCTGTGATAGCTGCTATGGTCACTCTATTAAGAGCGTCTTCGATAGCTGCTGCAATCATTCTATGAAGAGCGTCTCCGATAGCTACTGCAGTCACTCTATTAAGAGTGTCTCTGATAGCTGCTGCTGTCACTCTATTAAGAACATCTCTGATAGCTGCTGCAGTCACTCTATGAAGAGCATCTCTGAAAGCTGCTGCAGTTACTATATGAAGAGCATCTCTGATATCTGCTGTGGTGACTTTATTAAGAGAGTCTCTGATAGCTGCTGCAGTCACTCTATGAAGAGCATCTCTGATAGCTGCTGTGGTCACTCTATTAAGAAAGTCTCTGATAGCTGCTGCAGTCACTCTATTAAGAGTGCTGCCAATAGCTGCTCTAATAACTCTATTAAGAGCATCTCTGATAGCTGCTGCAGTCACTCTGTTAAGAGCATCTCTGATAGCTGCTGCAGTCACTCTATGAAGAGCATCTCCGAGCATTTCCAATAGCTGCTGCAGTCACTCTATGAAGAGCATCTATGATAGCTGCTGTGGTCACTCTATTAAGAGCATCTCTGATAGCTGCTGTGGTCACTCTATTAAGAGCATCTCTGATAGCTGCTGTGGTCACTTTATTAAGAGCATCTCTGATAGCTGCTGTGGTCACTCTATTAAGAGAGTCTCTGATAGCTGCTGCAGTCACTCTATTAAGAGCAATGCCAATAGCTGCTCTAGTAACTCTGTTAAGAGCATCTCTGATAGCTGCTGTGGTCACTCTGTTAAGAGCATCTCTGATAGCTGCTGCAGTCACTCTATGAAGAGCATCTCCAATAGCTGCTGCAGTCACTCTATTAAGAGCATCTCTGATAGCTGCTGTGGTCACTCTATTAAGAGCATCTCCGATAGCTGTGGCAGTCACTCTATTAAGAGCATCTCTGATAGCTGCTGTGGTCACTCTATTAAGAGCATCTCTGATAGCTGCTGTTGTCACTCTATTAAGAGTGTCTCTGATAGCTGCTGCAGTCACTCTATTAAGAGCGCTGCCTATAGCTGCTCTAATAACTCTATGAAGAGCATCTCTGATAGCTGCTGTGGTCACTCTGTTAAGAGCATCTCTGATAGCTGCTGTGGTCACTCTGTTAAGAGCATCTCTGATAGCTGCTGCAGTCACTCTATGAAGAGCATCTCCAATAGCTGCTGCAGTCACTCTATGAAGAGCATCTCCGATAGCTGCTGTGGTCACTCTATTAAGAGCATTTCCAATAGCTGCTGCAGTCACTCTATGAAGAGCATCTCTGATAGCTGCTGTGGTCACTCTGTTAAGAGCATCTCTGATAGCTGCTGTGGTCACTCTATTAAGAGCATCTCCGATAGCTGCTGCAGTCACTCTATGAAGAGCATCTCCGATAGCTGCTGTGGTCACTCTATTAAGAGCATTTCCAATAGCTGCTGCAGTCACTCTATGAAGAGCATCTCTGATAGCTGCTGTGGTCACTCTGTTAAGAGCATCTCTGATAGCTGCTGTGGTCACTCTATTAAGAGCATCTCCGATAGCTGCTGCAGTCACTCTATGAAGAGCATCTCTGATAGCTGCTGTGGTCACTCTATTAAGAGCATCTCCAATAGCTGCTGTGGTCACTCTATTAAGAGTGTCTCTGATAGCTGCTGTGGCCACTTACTTAAGAGCATCTCCAATAGCTGCTATGGTCACTCTATGAAGAGCATCTCCAATAGCTGCTATGGTCACTCTTTGAAGAGTGTCCCTGATAGCTGCTGCAGTCACTCTATTAAGAGCATCTCTTATAGCTGCTGTGGTCACTCTATTAAGAGCGTCTTCATTAACTGCTGTAGTCACTCTATTCATAGCATCTCTGATAGCTGCTATGGTAACTCTATTAAAAGCATCTCCGATAGCTGCTGCAATCACTCTATTAAGAGTGTCTCCGATAGCTGCTGTGGTAACTCTATTAAGAGCATCTGTGATAGCTGCTGTGGTAACTCTATTAAGAGCATCTGTGATAGCTGCTATGGTCACTCTATGAAGAGCGTCTCCGATAGCTACTGCAGTCACTCTATTAAGAGTGTCTCTGATAGCTGCTGCAGTTACTCTATGAAGTGCATCTCTGATATCTGCTGTGGTCACTTTATTAAGAGAGTCTCTGATAGCTGCTGCAGTCACTCTATGAAGAGCATCTCTGATAGCTGCTGTGGTCACTCTATTAAGAAAGTCTCTGATAGCTGCTGCAATCACTCTATGAAGAGCGTCTCCGATAGCTACTGCAGTCACTCTATTAAGAGTGTCTCCATTAGCTGCTGATGTCACTCTATTAAGAACATCTCCGATAGCTGCTGCAGTCACTCTATTAAGAGCATCTCTGATAGCTGCTGCAGTTACTCTATGAAGAGCATCTCTGATATCTGCTGTGGTCACTCTGTTAAGAGCATCTCTGATAGCTGCTGCAATCACTCTATGAAGAGCATCTCCGATAGCTGCTGTGGTCACTCTATTAAGAACATTTCCAATAGCTGCTGCAGTCACTCTATGAAGAGCATCTCTGATAGCTGCTGTGGTCACTCTATTAAGAGCATCTCTGATAGCTGCTGTGGTCACTCTATTAAGAGCATCTCCGATAGCTGCTGCAGTCACTCTATTAAGAGAGTCTCTGATAGCTGCTGTGGTCTTTCTATTAAGAGATTCTCTGATAGCTGCTGCAGTCACTCTATTAAGAGCGCTGCCAATAGCTGCTCTAATAACTCTATTAAGAGCATCTCTGATAGCTGCTGTGGTCACTCTGTTAAGAGCATCTCTGACAGCTGCTGTGGTCACTCTATTAAGAGCATTTCCAATAGCTGCTGCAGTCACTCTATGAAGAGCATCTCTGATAGCTGCTGTGGTCAAGCATCTCCGATAGCTACTGCAGTCACTCTATTAAGAGCATCTCTGATAGCTGCTGTGGTCACTCTATTAAGAGTATTTCCAATAGCTGCTGTGGACTCTCTATTTCCATCATTAGTGCAGTCACACTGTGTTCTCTGGGAACAGTGATAAAGCTGAATGGACTAAGCTTAGCCTCCAATAGCTCACACATTTATTTTATGACTTGGAAAGGTGGATTAATGTGAGAACCAGAACCCAGACATATTTCTTGGTGGTTTTAAAAAAAAATTCTCAAATTGAACTTTATTTCACTTTCTTGCTGCTTCTGCCAAAAAAAAAAAAAAAAATCTGAAAAAAATTTTATGGGCCATTTTGGGCAGCTGATATTGATGTTGATAATGTGACCATCCCACCACAACAGTTTTGCAGCATAGGGGTTAAATTAGCTTAAAGACCCCCAATTAACTCTCGAGTACAGACCACCAGAGAAGGAGCATGACTTAGGGTGAGAGCCATAAGCACAAAAGGCCGGTGACCTAATTTATGGAAGATAAACTCATCTGCGTTGTTTGATATGTGAGTTTGACATTCAAAACGTCATCAATGAGAGCGAGGACACTGTGAGGCCGAACCCCGGGATACCGGCATGTGAGACCACTTTAACAGCGTCGGCTTTACAACTTCAAACATGATGTCACTACATGTCGGCATGCTGGGTCCGATCTCAGTGTCCCCTTTCTCATTGATGACATTTTGAATGTGGAACTCAGCACTACATCCCCATCTGCGTTATTCCTCCAGTATAGGGAGGGTCAGTGCGGCACATGAGCACCCCGAGAGATGCGTTACCTTTCATGGTCTCAGCAGTGATGGCTGCTACATTAGTGGGAGATGACCTGAAGAATTGTCTATAGTAATTAGCATGTCCCTTATTATTATCCAATGCTATATACAGTATGTACCAATGTTACATAGAGTCTCAGGGTTTGTTTGGCTGTACTCAGATCATTACTGGCATGGGTCTGTGACTTCATGTAAATGACTGCAAGTTCACTGACCCAGCTGCCTTGTAAATGTGCCCTTGACTCAGAACCATTGACTTTCACTGTTGTCTATAAACTTACAGTAAGCACAAAGTTGAGCAAATTTATGATTATTTGATATCTTATTGCAACAAATCTTTATGTGATTCAAAGTAAAATATGCTGAAATGCTACAACTGCTCTTCTCTCTATTGACGACTTACAGCCACAATAACCACACCCTGTAATGGGGAAGGGAAGGTAGGGAGTGGTACTGCACTGTATACCGCACATAGACCCTGATTCAGAGCCAGACGCTCTGAATCAGGGCATTTTTCTTTTTTTTTTGTGCGGCCTCCTGGCCGCTCGCATAGCGGCCAGGTTGATGGTCGCGATGGTCAAGACCATCGCAACCATCGGGCTTGCGATGAGACCCTTGTGGTAGGGTCTCGTGGCCGCAAGCTCCAGAGAGATTTCGGCTCTAACAGAGCCAGAATCTCTCCACTGACGTGATGTCAGTGGGGCCGCCCCCAAACGGCAGGCGTTCACATGGGAATGCCTCCGTCTGGGCAGCCACCCCCCCGGCCCGTCCACCAAAGGGGACGTGCTGTCACTCAACATCGACAGCACGCCCCCTTTGGTATGAGTCCCGGAGCAACGGTTTGCCCGTTGCTAGCCGGGTCTTGCGCATGCGCATGACGGAGTCGGCTTTATCGTATGCATGCACTGTGGGCCACCATCGACCCGGTTGTGAGCGCTCGGGTCTGAATCAGGCCCATAGATACGGGCCATACGCAATCCAGTCACATCTCTACCTGTGGCCGATGGGGCATAACTGCCCGTAACGGGTGTACTCAGCTAGGCAATGATCAGTGAGGGGCTGACGATGGAATAGCAGCTTATACAGAGCTGCCCAGCATCATACATTTACCGATTTTTTGCACTGATAGGGCTGAAATGGGCTCTGCTGATAATGACAGATATCAAACCAAGCATACAGATAGGAACAATGCATTCACTACGTACAGGGAAATGTATGTACTTAGAGCCATGTGCACAATGTGGGAGCAGACATGGGCCTCTCTGTATGCACTTAGGACCTCATTTAGACCTATTCGCTAAGGTGCGATCGTTCGCTGACAGACAATTGTTGCTCAGTGCGCATGCGTATAATTTGCAGTGCACGTGCGCAAGCCAGTCTCAGCGATGGGAAATTGTGCACTCGTAGTACACAGACTGCCCGCTAATTTGAGTGACAGATAGCGCTGTTTGTGGGTGGTAACAGGGGAAGGTGCTTGTAAACGGGGGAGTGGTGCTGCGGACACAGGCGTGTCAGGCCGCCAAAATGCAGCAAAAAGGGCATGCATAATTAGCAAAGTAGCGTCATTGTACATGCCACGTGCATGTAATTCAGCCAGCACTGATCACTGTGCTTGCGGCGGGGTTAGACAACCTCAAGGGCTGCGAGCAGCTCTGATGGCTCTCGATGTTACCGATTAATCCAACAAATTCAGAGATGACGTGTGTTGCAAGAGGAAAGGGGGCGTCAATACATACTAGTGAGGGCTCAGTGCCATAACTCGCTAAGACATAGAGGGCGTCCTTACGCCACGCACTGCAATCGTTGAATTTGAAAATCCAGCCCCTTTTTGACAGCCAGCGACCACATCTTGCGAGCAGGTCTGAATGAGCTCCTTAGTACCATGCGTACAATGTGGGAGCAGTAATGGGCACCTCTGTATGCACTTACAGCCATGTGCACAATGCGAGAACAGTAAAGGGCACCTCTGTATGCACTTACAGCCATGTGCACAATGCGAGAGCAGTAATGGGCACCTCTGTATGCACTCAGAGCCATGTGCACAATGTGGGAGCAGTAATGGGCACCTCTGTATGCACTTAGAGTCATGTGCACAATGTGGGAGCAGTAATGGGCACCTCTGTATGCACTTACAGCCATGTGCACAATGCGAGAGCAGTAATGGGCACCTCTGTATGCACTTAGAGCCATGTGCAAAATGTGGGAGCAGTAATGGGCACCTCTGTATGCACATGGTACCATGTGCACAATGTGGGAGCAGTAATGGGGACCTCTGTATGCACTTAGTACCATGCGTACAATGTGGGAGCAGATATGGGCACCTCTGTATGCACTTACAGCCATGTGCACAATGCGAGAGCAGTAATGGGCACCTCTGTATGCACTTAGTACCATGTGCACAATGTGGGAGCAGTAATGGTAATGGGCATCTTTGTATGCACTTAGTACCATGCGTACAATGTGAGAGCAGAAATGGGCACCTCTGTATGCACTTAGTACCATGTGCACAATGTGGGAGCAGTAATGGGCACCTCTGTATGCACTTAGAGCCATGTGCACAATGTGGGAGCAGTAATGGGCACCTCTGTATGCACTTAGTACCATGTGCACAATGTGGGAGCAGTAATGGGCACCTCTGTATGCACTTAGTACCATGTGCACAATGTGGGAGCAGTAATGGGCACCTCTGTATGCACTTAGAGCCATGTGCACAATGTGAGAGCAGTAGTGGGCACCTCTGTATGCACTTAGTACCATGCGTACAATGTGGGAGCAGTAATGGGCACCTCTGTATGCACTTACAGCCATGTGCACAATGTGGGAGCAGTAATGGGCACCTCTGTGTGCACTTAGAGCCATGCGCACAATGTGGGAGCAGATATGGGCACCTCTGTATGCACTTAGAGCCATGCAAACAATGTGAGAGCAGTAATGGGCACCTCTGTATGCACTTAGAGCCATGCAAACAATGTGGGAGCAGATATGGGCACCTATGTATGCACTTAGAGCCATGCAAACAATGTGGGAGCAGATATGGGCACCTCTGTATGCACTTAGAGCCATGCGCACAATGTGGGAGCAGATATGGGCACCTCTGTATGCACTTAGAGCCATGCAAACAATGTGGGAGCAGATATGGGCACCTCTGTATGCACTTAGAGCCATGTGCACAATGTGAGAGCAGATATGGGCACCTCTGTATGCACTTAGAGCCATGCAAACAATGTGGGAGCAGTAATGGGCACCTCTGTATGCACTTAGAGCCATGCGTACAATGTGAGAGCAGATATGGGCACCTCTGTATGCACTTAGAGCCATGAGCACAATGTGAGAGCAGATATGGCACCTCTGTATGCACTTAGAGCCATGCAAACAATGTGAGAGCAGTAATGGGCACCTCTGTATGCACTTAGAGCCATGTGTACAATGTGGGAGCAGATATACGCACTTCTGTATGCACTTAGAGCCATGCAAACAATGTGGGAGCAGTAATGGGCAACTCTGTATGCACTTAGAGCCATGTGTACAATGTGGGAGCAGATATACGCACCTCTGTATGCACTTAGAGCCATGTGCACAATGTGAGAGCAGATATGCGCACCTCTGTATGCACTTAGAGCCAAGCGTACAATGTGAGAGCAGATATGGGCACCTCTGTATGCACTTAGAGCCATGTGCACAATGTGAGAGCAGATATGCGCACCTCTGTAGGCACTTAGAGCCATGCGTACAATGTGGGAGCAGTAATGGGCACCTCTGTATGCACTTAGAGCCATGTGCACAATGTGGGAGCAGTAATGGGCACCTCTGTATGCACTTAGAGCCATGTGCACAATGTGAGAGCAGAAGTGGGCACCTCTGTATGCACTTAGTACCATGCATACAATGTGGGAGCAGTAATGGGCACCTCTGTATGCACTTAGAGCCATGTGCACAATGAGGGAGCAGTAATGGGCACCTCTGTATGCACTTAGAGCCATGTGCACAATGTGGGAGCAGATATGGGCACCTCTGTATGCACTTAGAGCCATGCAAGCAATGTGAGAGCAGTAATGGGCACCTCTGTATGCACTTAGAGCCATGCAAACAATGTGGGAGCAGTAATGGGCACCTCTGTATGCACTTAGAGCCATGTGTACAATGTGGGCGCAGATATACGCACCTCTGTATGCACTTAGAGCCATGTGTACAATGTGAGAGCAGTAATGGGCACCTCTGTATGCACTTAGAGCCATGTGCACAATGTAAGAGCAGATATGGGCACCTCTGTATGCACTTATTGCCATGCGTACAATGTGAGAGCAGATATGGGCACCTCTGTATGCACTTAGAGCCATGTGCACAATGTGAGAGCAGTAATGGACACCTCTGTATGCACTTAGAGCCATGTGCACAATGTGGGAGCAGTAATGGGCACCTCTGTATGCACTTAGAGCCATGAGTACAATGTGAGAGCAGATATGGGCACCTCTGTATGCACTTAGAGCCATGTGCACAATGTGGGAGCAGTAATGGGCACCTCTGTATGCACTTAGACCCATGTGCACAATGTGAGAGCAGATATGGGCACCTCTGTATGCACTTAGAGCCATGTGTACAATGTGAGAGCAGATATGGGCACCTCTGTATGCACTTAGAGCCATGCGTACAATGTGAGAGCAGATATGGGCACCTCTGTATGCACTTAGAGCCATGCGCACAATGTGGGAGCAGTAATGGGCACCTCTGTATGCACTTAGAGCCATGCGTACAATGTTAGAGCAGATATGGGCACCTCTGTATGCACTTAGAGCTATGTGCACAATGTGAGAGCAGTAATGGGCACCTCTGTATGCACATAGAGCCATGTGCACAATGTGGGAGCAGATATGGGCATGTCTGTATGCACTTAGAGACATGCGCACAATGTCAGAGCAGATATGTGCACCTCTGTATGCACTTAGAGCCATGTGCACAATGTGGGAGCAGATATGGGCACCTCTGTATGCACTTAGAGCCATGTGCACAATGTGAGAGCAGATATGGGCACCTCTGTATGCACTTAGAGCCATGTGCACAATGTGAGAGCAGATATGGGCACCTCTGTATGCACTTAGAGCCATGTGCACAATGTGAGAGCAGTAATGGGCACCTCTGTATACACTTAGAGCCATGTGCACAATGTGAGAGCAAATATGCGCACCTCTGTATGCACTTAGAGCCATGTGCACAATGTGAGAGCAGATATGGGCACCTCTGTATGCACTTAGAGCCATGTGCACAATGTGGGAGCAGATATGGGCACCTTTGTATGCACTTACAGCCATGTGCACAATGCGAGAGCAGTAATGGGCACCTCTGTATGCACTTAGTACCATGTGCACAATATGGGAGCAGTAATGGTAATGGGCATATTTGTATGAACTTAGTACTATGCGTACAATGTGAGAGCAGTAATGGGCACCTCTTTATGCACTTAGTACCATGTGCACAATGTGGGAGCAGTAATGGGCACCTCTGTATGCACTTAGTACCATGTGCACAATGTGGGAGCAGTAATGGGCACCTCTGTATGCACTTAGAGCCATGTGCACAATGTGAGAGCAGTAGTGGGCACCTCTGTATGCACTTAGTACCATGCGTACAATGTGGGAGCAGTAATGGGCACCTCTGTATGCACTTACAGCCATGTGCACAATGTGGGAGCAGTAATGGGCACCTCTGTGTGCACTTAGAGCCATGCGCACAATGTGGGAGCAGATATGGGCACCTCTGTATGCACTTAGAGCCATGCGCACAATGTGGGAGCAGATATGGGCACCTCTGTATGCACTTAGAGCCATGCAAACAATGTGGGAGCAGATATGGGCACCTCTGTATGCACTTAGAGCCATGTGCACAATGTGAGAGCAGATATGGGCACCTCTGTATGCACTTAGAGCCATGCAAACGATGTGGGAGCAGATATGGGCACCTCTGTATGCACTTAGAGCCAGGCGCACAATGTGGGAGCAGATATGGGCACCTCTGTATGCACTTAGAGCCATGTGCACAATGTGAGAGCAGATATGGGCACCTCTGTATGCACTTAGAGCCATGCAAACAATGTAAGAGCAGTAATGCGCACCTCTGTATGCACTTAGAGCCATGCAAACAATGTGGGAGCAGTAATGGGCACCTCTGTATGCACTTAGAGCCATGCGTACAATGTGAGAGCAGATATGGGCACCTCTGTATGCACTTAGAGCCATGTGCACAATGTGAGAGCAGATATGGCACCTCTGTATGCACTTAGAGCCATGCAAACAATGTGAGAGCAGTAATGGGCACCTCTGTATGCACTTAGAGCCATGTGTACAATGTGGGAGCAGATATACGCACTTCTGTATGCACTTAGAGCTATGCAAACAATGTGGGAGCAGTAATGGGCAACTCTGTATGCACTTAGAGCCATGTGTACAATGTGGAAGCAGATATACGCACCTCTGTATGCACTTAGAGCCATGTGCACAATGTGAGAGCAGATATGCGCACCTCTGTATGCACTTAGAGCCAAGCGTACAATGTGAGAGCAGATATGGGCACCTATGTATGCACTTAGAGCCATGTGCACAATGTGAGAGCAGATATGCGCACCTCTGTAGGCACTTAGAGCCATGCGTAGAATGTGGGAGCAGTAATGGGCACCTCTGTATGCACTTAGAGCCATGTGCACAATGTGGGAGCAGTAATGGGCACCTCTGTATGCACTTAGAGCCATGTGCACAATGTGGGAGCAGTAATGGGCACCTCTGTATGCACTTACAGCCATGTGCACAATGCGAGAGCAGTAATGGGCACCTCTGTATGCACTTAGAGCCATGTGCAAAATGTGGAAGCAGTAATGGGCACCTCTGTATGAACATGGTACCATGTGCACAACGTGGGAGCAGTAATGGGGACCTCTGTATGCACTTAGTACCATGCGTACAATGTGGGAGCAGATATGGGCACCTCTGTATGCACTTACAGCCATGTGCACAATGCGAGAGCAGTAATGGGCACCTCTGTATGCACTTAGTACCATGTGCACAATGTGGGAGCAGTAATGGTAATGGGCATCTTTGTATGCACTTAGTACCATGCGTACAATGTGAGAGCAGTAATGGGCACCTCTGTATGCACTTAGTACCATGTGCACAATGTGGGAGCAGTAATGGGCACCTCTGTATGCACTTAGAGCCATGTGCACAATGTGGGAGCAGTAATGGGCACCTCTGTATGCACTTAGTACCATGTGCACAATGTGGGAGCAGTAATGGGCACCTCTGTATGCACTTAGTACCATGTGCACAATGTGGGAGCAGTAATGGGCACCTCTGTATGCACTTAGAGCCATGTGCACAATGTGGGAGCAGATATGGGCACCTCTGTATGCACTTAGAGCCATGCAAACAATGTGAGAGCAGTAATGGGCACCTCTGTATGCACTTAGAGCCATGCAAACAATGTGGGAGCAGTAATGGGCACCTCTGTATGCACTTAGAGCCATGTGTACAATGTGGGCGCAGATATACGCACCTCTGTATGCACTTAGAGCCATGTGTACAATGTGAGAGCAGTAATGGGCACCTCTGTATGCACTTAGAGCCATGTGCACAATGTGAGAGCAGATATGGGCACCTCTGTATGCACTTATTGCCATGCGTACAATGTGAGAGCAGATATGGGCACCTCTGTATGCACTTAGAGCCATGTGCACAATGTGAGAGCAGTAATGGGCACCTCTGTATGCACTTAGAGCCATGTGCACAATGTGGGAGCAGTAATGGGCACCTCTGTATGCACTTAGAGCCATGAGTACAATGTGAGAGCAGATATGGGCACCTCTGTATGCACTTAGAGCCATGTGCACAATGTGGGAGCAGTAATGGGCACCTCTGTATGCACTTAGACCCATGTGCACAATGTGAGAGCAGATATGGGCACCTCTGTATGCACTTAGAGCCATGTGTACAATGTGAGAGCAGATATGGGCACCTCTGTATGCACTTAGAGCCATGCGTACAATGTGAGAGCAGATATGGGCACCTCTGTATGCACTTAGAGCCATGCGCACAATGTGGGAGCAGTAATGGGCACCTCTGTATGCACTTAGAGCCATGCGTACAATGTTAGAGCAGATATGGGCACCTCTGTATGCACTTAGAGCTATGTGCACAATGTGAGAGCAGTAATGGGCACCTCTGTATGCACATAGAGCCATGTGCACAATGTGGGAGCAGATATGGGCATGTCTGTATGCACTTAGAGACATGCGCACAATGTGAGAGCAGATATGTGCACCTCTGTATGCACTTAGAGCCATGTGCACAATGTGGGAGCAGATATGTGCACCTCTGTATGCACTTAGAGCCATGTGCACAATGTGAGAGCAGATATGGGCACCTCTGTATGCACTTAGAGCCATGTGCACAATGTGAGAGCAGATATGGGCACCTCTGTATGCACTTAGAGCCATGTGCACAATGTGAGAGCAGTAATGGGCACCTCTGTATACACTTAGAGCCATGTGCACAATGTGAGAGCAAATATGCGCACCTCTGTATGCACTTAGAGCCATGTGCACAATGTGAGAGCAGATATGGGCACCTCTGTATGCACATAGAGCCATGTGCACAATGTGGGAGCAGATATGGGCACCTTTGTATGCACTTACAGCCATGTGCACAATGCGAGAGCAGTAATGGGCACCTCTGTATGCACTTAGTACCATGTGCACAATATGGGAGCAGTAATGGTAATGGGCATATTTGTATGCACTTAGTACTATGCGTACAATGTGAGAGCAGTAATGGGCACCTCTTTATGCACTTAGTACCATGTGCACAATGTGGGAGCAGTAATGGGCACCTCTGTATGCACTTAGTACCATGTGCACAATGTGGGAGCAGTAATGGGCACCTCTGTATGCACTTAGAGCCATGTGCACAATGTGAGAGCAGTAGTGGGCACCTCTGTATGCACTTAGTACCATGCGTACAATGTGGGAGCAGTAATGGGCACCTCTGTATGCACTTACAGCCATGTGCACAATGTGGGAGCAGTAATGGGCACCTCTGTGTGCACTTAGAGCCATGCGCACAATGTGGGAGCAGATATGGGCACCTCTGTATGCACTTAGAGCCATGCGCACAATGTGGGAGCAGATATGGGCACCTCTGTATGCACTTAGAGCCATGCAAACAATGTGGGAGCAGATATGGGCACCTCTGTATGCACTTAGAGCCATGTGCACAATGTGAGAGCAGATATGGGCACCTCTGTATGCACTTAGAGCCATGCAAACGATGTGGGAGCAGATATGGGCACCTCTGTATGCACTTAGAGCCAGGCGCACAATGTGGGAGCAGATATGGGCACCTCTGTATGCACTTAGAGCCATGTGCACAATGTGAGAGCAGATATGGGCACCTCTGTATGCACTTAGAGCCATGCAAACAATGTAAGAGCAGTAATGCGCACCTCTGTATGCACTTAGAGCCATGCAAACAATGTGGGAGCAGTAATGGGCACCTCTGTATGCACTTAGAGCCATGCGTACAATGTGAGAGCAGATATGGGCACCTCTGTATGCACTTAGAGCCATGTGCACAATGTGAGAGCAGATATGGCACCTCTGTATGCACTTAGAGCCATGCAAACAATGTGAGAGCAGTAATGGGCACCTCTGTATGCACTTAGAGCCATGTGTACAATGTGGGAGCAGATATACGCACTTCTGTATGCACTTAGAGCCATGCAAACAATGTGGGAGCAGTAATGGGCAACTCTGTATGCACTTAGAGCCATGTGTACAATGTGGAAGCAGATATACGCACCTCTGTATGCACTTAGAGCCATGTGCACAATGTGAGAGCAGATATGCGCACCTCTGTATGCACTTAGAGCCAAGCGAACAATGTGAGAGCAGATATGGGCACCTATGTATGCACTTAGAGCCATGTGCACAATGTGAGAGCAGATATGCGCACCTCTGTAGGCACTTAGAGCCATGCGTAGAATGTGGGAGCAGTAATGGGCACCTCTGTATGCACTTAGAGCCATGTGCACAATGTGGGAGCAGTAATGGGCACCTCTGTATGCACTTAGAGCCATGTGCACAATGTGAGAGCAGAATTGGCACCTCTGTATGCACTTAGTACCATGCATACAATGTGGGAGCAGTAATGGGCACCTCTGTATGCACTTAGAGCCATGTGCACAATGTGGGAGCAGTAATGGGCACCTCTGTATGCACTTAGAGCCATGTGCACAATGTGGGAGCAGATATGGGCACCTCTGTATGCACTTAGAGCCATGCAAACAATGTGAGAGCAGTAATGGGCACCTCTGTATGCACTTAGAGCCATGCAAACAATGTGGGAGCAGTAATGGGCACCTCTGTATGCACTTAGAGCCATGTGTACAATGTGGGCGCAGATTTACGCACCTCTGTATGCACTTAGAGCCATGTGTACAATGTGAGAGCAGTAATTGGCACCTCTGTATGCACTTAGAGCCATGTGCACAATGTGAGAGCAGATATGGGCATCTCTGTATGCACTTAGTGCCATGCGTACAATGTGAGAGCAGATATGGGCACCTCTGTATGCACTTAGAGCCATGTGCACAATGTGAGAGCAGTAATGGGCACCTCTGTATGCACTTAGAGCCATGTGCACAATGTGGGAGCAGTAATGGGCACCTCTGTATGCACTTAGAGCAATGAGTACAATGTGAGAGCAGATATGGGCACCTCTGTATGCACTTAGAGCCATGTGCACAATGTGGGAGCAGTAATGGGCACCTCTGTATGCACTTAGACCCATGTGCACAATGTGAGAGCAGATATGGGCACCTCTGTATGCACTTAGAGCCATGCGTACAATGTGAGAGCAGATATGGGCACCTCTGTATGCACTTAGAGCCATGCGTACAATGTGAGAGCAGATATGGGCACCTCTGTATGCACTTAGAGCCATGCGCACAATGTGGGAGCAGTAATGGGCACCTCTGTATGCACTTAGAGCCATGCGTACAATGTTAGAGTAGATATGGGCACCTCTGTATGCACTTAGAGCTATGTGCACAATGTGAGAGCAGTAATGGGCACCTCTGTATGCACTTAGAGCCATGTGCACAATGTGGGAGCAGATATGGGCATGTCTGTATGCACTTAGAGACATGCGCACAATGTGAGAGCAGATATGCGCACCTCTGTATGCACTTAGAGCCATGTGCAGAATGTGGGAGCAGATATGCGCACCTCTGTATGCACTTAGAGCTATGTGCACAATGTGAGAGCAGATATGGGCACCTCTGTATGCACTTAGAGCCATGTGCACAATGTGAGAGCAGATATGGGCACCTCTGTATGCACTTAGAGCCATGTGCACAATGTGAGAGCAGTAATGGGCACCTCTGTATGCACTTAGAGCCATGTGCACAATGTGAGAGCAAATATGCGCACCTCTGTATGCACTTAGAGCCATGTGCACAATGTGAGAGCAGATATGGGCACCTCTGTATGTACTTAGAGCCATGTGCACAATGTGGGAGCAGATATGGGCACCTCTGTATGCACTTACAGCCATGTGCACAATGCGAGAGCAGTAATGGGCACCTCTGTATGCACTTAGTACCATGTGCACAATGTGGGAGCAGTAATGGTAATGGGCATATTTGTATGCACTTAGTACTATGCGTACAATGTGAGAGCAGTAATGGGCACCTCTTTATGCACTTAGTACCATGTGCACAATGTGGGAGCAGTCATGGGTACCTCTGTATGCACTTAGTACCATGTGCACAATGTGGGAGCAGTAATGGGCACCTCTGTATGCACTTACAGCCATGCAAACAATGTGAGAGCAGTAATGGGCACCTCTGTATGCACTTAGAGCCATGCAAACAATGTGGGAGCAGATATGGGCACCTATGTATGCACTTAGAGCCATGCAAACAATGTGGGAGCAGATATGGGCACCTCTGTATGCACTTAGAGCCATGCGCACAATGTGGGAGCAGATATGGGCACCTCTGTATGCACTTAGAGCCATGCAAACAATGTGGGAGCAGATATGGGCACCTCTGTATGCACTTAGAGCCATGTGCACAATGTGAGAGCAGATATGGGCACCTCTGTATGCACTTAGAGCCATGCAAACAATGTGGGAGCAGATATGGGCACCTCTGTATGCACTTAGAGCCATGCGCACAATGTGGGAGCAGATATGGGCACCTCTGTATGCACTTAGAGCCATGTGCACAATGTGAGAGCAGAAATGGGCACCTCTGTATGCACTTAGAGCCATGCAAACAATGTGAGAGCAGTAATGCGCACCTCTGTATGCACTTAGAGCCATGCAAACAATGTGGGAGCAGTAATGGGCACCTCTGTATGCACTTAGAGCCATGCGTACAATGTGAGAGCAGATATGGGCACCTCTGTATGCACTTAGAGCCATGTGCACAATGTGAGAGCAGATATGGCACCTCTGTATGCACTTAGAGCCATGCAAACAATGTGAGAGCAGTAATGGGCACCTCTGTATGCACTTAGAGCCATGTGTACAATGTGGGAGCAGATATACGCACTTCTGTATGCACTTAGAGCCATGTGCACAATGTGAGAGCAGATATGCTCACCTCTGTATGCACTTAGAGCCAAGCGTACAATGTGAGAGCAGATATGGGCACCTCTGTATGCACTTAGAGCCTTGTGCACAATGTGAGAGCAGATATGCGCACCTCTGTAGGCACAAAGAGACATGCGTACAATGTGGGAGCAGTAATGGGCACCTCTGTATGCACTTAGAGCCATGTGCACAATGTGGGAGCAGTAATGGGCACCTCTGTATGCACTTAGAGCCATGTGCACAATGTGAGAGCAGAAGTGGGCACCTCTGTATGCACTTAGTACCATGCATACAATGTGGGAGCAGTAATGGGCACCTCTGTATGCACTTAGAGCCATGTGCACAATGTGGGAGCAGTAATGGGCACCTCTGTATGCACTTAGAGCCATGTGCACAATGTGGGAGCAGATATGGGCACCTCTGTATGCACTTAGAGCCATGCAAACAATGTGGGAGCAGATATGGGCACCTCTGTATGCACTTAGAGCCATGCGCACAATGTGGGAGCAGATATGGGCACCTCTGTATGCACTTAGAGCCATGCAAACAATGTGGGAGCAGATATGGGCACCTCTGTATGCACTTAGAGCCATGTGCACAATGTGAGAGCAGATATGGGCACCTCTGTATGCACTTAGAGCCATGCAAACAATGTGGGAGCAGATATGGGCACCTCTGTATGCACTTAGAGCCATGCGCACAATGTGGGAGCAGATATGGGCACCTCTGTATGCACTTAGAGCCATGTGCACAATGTGAGAGCAGAAATGGGCACCTCTGTATGCACTTAGAGCCATGCAAACAATGTGAGAGCAGTAATGCGCACCTCTGTATGCACTTAGAGCCATGCAAACAATGTGGGAGCAGTAATGGGCACCTCTGTATGCACTTAGAGCCATGCGTACAATGTGAGAGCAGATATGGGCACCTCTGTATGCACTTAGAGCCATGTGCACAATGTGAGAGCAGATATGGCACCTCTGTATGCACTTAGAGCCATGCAAACAATGTGAGAGCAGTAATGGGCACCTCTGTATGCACTTAGAGCCATGTGTACAATGTGGGAGCAGATATACGCACTTCTGTATGCACTTAGAGCCATGTGCACAATGTGAGAGCAGATATGCTCACCTCTGTATGCACTTAGAGCCAAGCGTACAATGTGAGAGCAGATATGGGCACCTCTGTATGCACTTAGAGCCTTGTGCACAATGTGAGAGCAGATATGCGCACCTCTGTAGGCACAAAGAGACATGCGTACAATGTGGGAGCAGTAATGGGCACCTCTGTATGCACTTAGAGCCATGTGCACAATGTGGGAGCAGTAATGGGCACCTCTTTATGCACTTAGAGCCATGTGCACAATGTGAGAGCAGAAGTGGGCACCTCTGTATGCACTTAGTACCATGCATACAATGTGGGAGCAGTAATGGGCACCTCTGTATGCACTTAGAGCCATGTGCACAATGTGGGAGCAGTAATGGGCACCTCTGTATGCACTTAGAGCCATGTGCACAATGTGGGAGCAGATATGGGCACCTCTGTATGCACTTAGAGCCATGCGTACAATGTGAGAGCAGATATGGGCACCTCTGTATGCACTTAGAGCCATGCGTACAATGTGAGAGCAGATATGGGCACCTCTGTATGCACTTAGAGCCATGCGCACAATGTGGGAGCAGTAATGGGCACCTCTGTATGCACTTAGAGCCATGCGTACAATGTGGGAGCAGATATGGGCATGTCTGTATGCACTTAGAGACATGCGCACAATGTGAGAGCAGATATGCGCACCTCTGTAGGCACAAAGAGACATGCGTACAATGTGGGAGCAGTAATGGGCACCTCTGTATGCACTTAGAGCCATGTGCACAATGTGGGAGCAGTAATGGGCACCTCTTTATGCACTTAGAGCCATGTGCACAATGTGAGAGCAGAAGTGGGCACCTCTGTATGCACTTAGTACCATGCATACAATGTGGGAGCAGTAATGGGCACCTCTGTATGCACTTAGAGCCATGTGCACAATGTGGGAGCAGTAATGGGCACCTCTGTATGCACTTAGAGCCATGTGCACAATGTGGGAGCAGATATGGGCACCTCTGTATGCACTTAGAGCCATGCGTACAATGTGAGAGCAGATATGGGCACCTCTGTATGCACTTAGAGCCATGCGTACAATGTGAGAGCAGATATGGGCACCTCTGTATGCACTTAGAGCCATGCGCACAATGTGGGAGCAGTAATGGGCACCTCTGTATGCACTTAGAGCCATGCGTACAATGTTAGAGCAGATATGGGCACCTCTGTATGCACTTAGAGCTATGTGCACAATGTGAGAGCAGTAATGGGCACCTCTGTATGCACATAGAGCCATGTGCACAATGTGGGAGCAGATATGGGCATGTCTGTATGCACTTAGAGACATGCGCACAATGTGAGAGCAGATATGCGCACCTCTGTATGCACTTAGAGCCATGTGCACAATGTGGGAGCAGATATGGGCACCTCTGTATGCACTTAGAGCCTTGTGCACAATGTGAGAGCAGATATGGGCACCTCTGTATGCACTTAGAGCCATGTGCACAATGTGAGAGCAGATATGGGCACCTCTGTATGCACTTAGAGCCATGTGCACAATGTGAGAGCAGTAATGGGCACCTCTGTATGCACTTAGAGCCATGTGCACAATGTGAGAGCAAATATGCGCACCTCTGTATGCACTTAGAGCCATGTGCACAATGTGAGAGCAGATATGGGCACCTCTGTATGCACTTAGAGCCATGTGCACAATGTGGGAGCAGATATGGGCACCTCTGTATGCACTTAGAGCCATGTGCACAATGCGAGAGCAGTAATGGGCACCTCTGTATGCACTTAGTACCATGTGCACAATGTGGGAGCAGTAATGGTAATGGGCATATTTGTATGCACTTAGTACTATGCGTACAATGTGAGAGCAGTAATGGGCACCTCTTTATGCACTTAGTACCATGTGCACAATGTGGGAGCAGTAATGGGCACCCCTGTATGCACTTAGTACCATGTGCACAATGTGGGAGCAGTAATGGGCACCTCTGTATGCACTTAGAGCCATGTGCACAATGTGAGAGCAGTAGTGGGCACCTCTGTATGCACTTAGTACCATGCGTACAATGTGGGAGCAGTAATGGGCACCTCTGTATGCACTTACAGCCATGTGCACAATGTGGGAGCAGTAATGGGCACCTCTGTGTGCACTTAGAGCCATGCGCACAATGTGGGAGCAGATATGGGCACCTCTGTATGCACTTAGAGCCATGCGCACAATGTGGGAGCAGATATGGGCACCTCTGTATGCACTTAGAGCCATGCAAACAATGTGGGAGCAGATATGGGCACCTCTGTATGCACTTAGAGCCATGTGCACAATGTGAGAGCAGATATGGGCACCTCTGTATGCACTTAGAGCCATGCAAACGATGTGGGAGCAGATATGGGCACCTCTGTATGCACTTAGAGCCAGGCGCACAATGTGGGAGCAGATATGGGCACCTCTGTATGCACTTAGAGCCATGTGCACAATGTGAGAGCAGATATGGGCACCTCTGTATGCACTTAGAGCCATGCAAACAATGTGGGAGCAGTAATGGGCACCTCTGTATGCACTTAGAGCCATGCGTACAATGTGAGAGCAGATATGGGCACCTCTGTATGCACTTAGAGCCATGTGCACAATGTGAGAGCAGATATGGCACCTCTGTATGCACTTAGAGCCATGCAAACAATGTGAGAGCAGTAATGGGCACCTCTGTATGCACTTAGAGCCATGTGTACAATTTGGGAGCAGATATACGCACTTCTGTATGCACTTAGAGCCATGCAAACAATGTGGGAGCAGTAATGGGCAACTCTGTATGCACTTAGAGCCATGTGTACAATGTGGAAGCAGATATACGCACCTCTGTATGCACTTAGAGCCATGTGCACAATGTGAGAGCAGATATGCGCACCTCTGTATGCACTTAGAGCCAAGCGTACAATGTGAGAGCAGATATGGGCACCTCTGTATGCACTTACAGCCATGTGCACAATGTGAGAGCAGATATGCGCACCTCTGTAGGCACTTAGAGCCATGCGTACAATGTGGGAGCAGTAATGGGCACCTCTGTATGCACTTAGAGCCATGTGCACAATGTGGGAGCAGTAATGGGCACCTCTGTATGCACTTAGAGCCATGTGCACAATGTGAGAGCAGAAGTGGGCACCTCTGTATGCACTTAGTACCATGCATACAATGTGGGAGCAGTAATGGGCACCTCTGTATGCACTTAGAGCCATGTGCACAATGTGGGAGCAGTAATGGGCACCTCTGTATGCACTTAGAGCCATGTGCACAATGTGAGAGCAGATATGCGCACCTCTGTAGGCACTTAGAGCCATGCGTACAATGTGAGAGCAGTAATGGGCACCTCTGTATGCACTTAGAGCCATGTGCACAATGTGGGAGCAGTAATGGGCACCTCTGTATGCACTTAGAGCCATGTGCAGAATGTGAGAGCAGAAGTGGGCACCTCTGTATGCACTTAGTACCATGCATACAATGTGGGAGCAGTAATGGGCACCTCTGTATGCACTTAGAGCCATGTGCACAATGTGGAAGCAGTAATGGGCACCTCTGTATGCACTTAGAGCCATGTGCAGAATGTGGGAGCAGATATGGGCACCTCTGTATGCACTTTTAGCCATTCAAACAATGTGGGAGCAGTAATGGGCACCTCTGTATGCACTTAGAGCCATGTGTACAATGTCGGCGCAGATATACGCACCTCTGTATGCACTTAGAGCCATGTGTACAATGTGAGAGCAGTAATTGGCACCTCTGTATGCACTTAGAGCAATGTGCACAATGTGAGAGCAGATATGGGCACCTCTGTATGCACTTAGTGCCATGCGTACAATGTGAGAGCAGATATGAGCACCTCTGTATGCACTTAGAGCCATGTGCACAATGTGAGAGCAGTAATGGGCACCTCTGTATGCACTTAGAGCCATGTGCACAATGTGGGAGCAGTAATGGGCACCTCTGTATGCACTTAGAGCCATGAGTACAATGTGAGAGCAGATATGGGCACCTCTGTATGCACATAGAGCCATGTGCACAATGTGGGAGCAGTAATGGGCACCTCTGTATGCACTTAGACCCATGTGCACAATGTGAGAGCAGATATGGGCACCTCTGTATGCACTTAGAGCCATGCGTACAATGTGAGAGCAGATATGGGCACCTCTGTATGCACTTAGAGCCATGCGTACAATGTGAGAGCAGATATGGGCACCTCTGTATGCACTTAGAGCCATGCGCACAATGTGGGAGCAGTAATGGGCACCTCTGTATGCACTTAGAGCCATGCGTACAATGTTAGAGTAGATATGGGCACCTCTGTATGCACTTAGAGCTATGTGCACAATGTGAGAGCAGTAATGGGCACCTCTGTATGCACTTAGAGCCATGTGCACAATGTGGGAGCAGTAATGGGCACCTCTGTATGCACTTAGAGCCATGTGCACAATGTGAGAGCAGAAGTGGGCACCTCTGTATGCACTTAGTACCATGCATACAATGTGGGAGCAGTAATGGGCACCTCTGTATGCACTTAGAGCCATGTGCACAATGTGGGAGCAGTAATGGGCACCTCTGTATGCACTTAGAGCCATGTGCAGAATGTGGGAGCAGATATGGGCACCTCTGTATGCACTTTTAGCCATTCAAACAATGTGGGAGCAGTAATGGGCACCTCTGTATGCACTTAGAGCCATGTGTACAATGTCGGCGCAGATATACGCACCTCTGTATGCACTTAGAGCCATGTGTACAATGTGAGAGCAGTAATTGGCACCTCTGTATGCACTTAGAGCAATGTGCACAATGTGAGAGCAGATATGGGCACCTCTGTATGCACTTAGTGCCATGCGTACAATGTGAGAGCAGATATGAGCACCTCTGTATGCACTTAGAGCCATGTGCACAATGTGAGAGCAGTAATGGGCACCTCTGTATGCACTTAGAGCCATGTGCACAATGTGGGAGCAGTAATGGGCACCTCTGTATGCACTTAGAGCCATGAGTACAATGTGAGAGCAGATATGGGCACCTCTGTATGCACTTAGAGCCATGTGCACAATGTGGGAGCAGTAATGGGCACCTCTGTATGCACTTAGACCCATGTGCACAATGTGAGAGCAGATATGGGCACCTCTGTATGCACTTAGAGCCATGCGTACAATGTGAGAGCAGATATGGGCACCTCTGTATGCACTTAGAGCCATGCGTACAATGTGAGAGCAGATATGGGCACCTCTGTATGCACTTAGAGCCATGCGCACAATGTGGGAGCAGTAATGGGCACCTCTGTATGCACTTAGAGCCATGCGTACAATGTTAGAGTAGATATGGGCACCTCTGTATGCACTTAGAGCTATGTGCACAATGTGAGAGCAGTAATGGGCACCTCTGTATGCACTTAGAGCCATGTGCACAATGTGGGAGCAGTAATGGGCACCTCTGTATGCACTTAGAGCCATGCGTACAATGTTAGAGTAGATATGGGCACCTCTGTATGCACTTAGAGCTATGTGCACAATGTGAGAGCAGTAATGGGCACCTCTGTATGCACTTAGAGCCATGTGCACAATGTGGGAGCAGATATGGGCATGTCTGTATGCACTTAGAGACATGCGCACAATGTGAGAGCAGATATGCGCACCTCTGTATGCACTTAGAGCCATGTGCAGAATGTGGGAGCAGATATGCGCACCTCTGTATGCACTTAGAGCTATGTGCACAATGTGAGAGCAGATATGGGCACCTCTGTATGCACTTAGAGCCATGTGCACAATGTGAGAGCAGATATGGGCACCTCTGTATGCACTTAGAGCCATGTGCACAATGTGAGAGCAGTAATGGGCACCTCTGTATGCACTTAGAGCCATGTGCACAATGTGAGAGCAAATATGCGCACCTCTGTATGCACTTAGAGCCATGTGCACAATGTGAGAGCAGATATGGGCACCTCTGTATGTACTTAGAGCCATGTGCACAATGTGGGAGCAGATATGGGCACCACTGTATGCACTTACAGCCATGTGCACAATGCGAGAGCAGTAATGGGCACCTCTGTATGCACTTAGTACCATGTGCACAATGTGGGAGCAGTAATGGTAATGGGCATATTTGTATGCACTTAGTACTATGCGTACAATGTGAGAGCAGTAATGGGCACCTCTTTATGCACTTAGTACCATGTGCACAATGTGGGAGCAGTCATGGGTACCTCTGTATGCACTTAGTACCATGTGCACAATGTGGGAGCAGTAATGGGCACCTCTGTATGCACTTACAGCCATGCAAACAATGTGAGAGCAGTAATGGGCACCTCTGTATGCACTTAGAGCCATGCAAACAATGTGGGAGCAGATATGGGCACCTATGTATGCACTTAGAGCCATGCAAACAATGTGGGAGCAGATATGGGCACCTCTGTATGCACTTAGAGCCATGCGCACAATGTGGGAGCAGATATGGGCACCTCTGTATGCACTTAGAGCCATGCAAACAATGTGGGAGCAGATATGGGCACCTCTGTATGCACTTAGAGCCATGTGCACAATGTGAGAGCAGATATGGGCACCTCTGTATGCACTTAGAGCCATGCAAACAATGTGGGAGCAGATATGGGCACCTCTGTATGCACTTAGAGCCATGCGCACAATGTGGGAGCAGATATGGGCACCTCTGTATGCACTTAGAGCCATGTGCACAATGTGAGAGCAGATATGGGCACCTCTGTATGCACTTAGAGCCATGCAAACAATGTGAGAGCAGTAATGCGCACCTCTGTATGCACTTAGAGCCATGCAAACAATGTGGGAGCAGTAATGGGCACCTCTGTATGCACTTAGAGCCATGCGTACAATGTGAGAGCAGATATGGGCACCTCTGTATGCACTTAGAGCCATGTGCACAATGTGAGAGCAGATATGGCACCTCTGTATGCACTTAGAGCCATGCAAACAATGTGAGAGCAGTAATGGGCACCTCTGTATGCACTTAGAGCCATGTGTACAATGTGGGAGCAGATATACGCACTTCTGTATGCACTTAGAGCCATGTGCACAATGTGAGAGCAGATATGCTCACCTCTGTATGCACTTAGAGCCAAGCGTACAATGTGAGAGCAGATATGGGCACCTCTGTATGCACTTAGAGCCTTGTGCACAATGTGAGAGCAGATATGCGCACCTCTGTAGGCACAAAGAGACATGCGTACAATGTGGGAGCAGTAATGGGCACCTCTGTATGCACTTAGAGCCATGTGCACAATGTGAGAGCAGAAGTGGGCACCTCTGTATGCACTTAGTACCATGCATACAATGTGGGAGCAGTAATGGGCACCTCTGTATGCACTTAGAGCCATGTGCACAATGTGGGAGCAGTAATGGGCACCTCTGTATGCACTTAGAGCCATGTGCACAATGTGGGAGCAGATATGGGCACCTCTGTATGCACTTAGAGCCATGCAAACAATGTGAGAGCAGTAATGGGCACCTCTGTATGCACTTAGAGCCATGCAAACAATGTGGGAGCAGTAATGGGCACCTCTGTATGCACTTAGAGCCATGTGTACAATGTGGGCGCAGATATACACACCTCTGTATGCACTTAGAGCCATGTGTACAATGTGAGAGCAGTAATGGGCACCTCTGTATGCACTTAGAGCCATGTGCACAATGTGAGAGCAGATATGGGCACCTCTGTATGCACTTAGTGCCATGCGTACAATGTGAGAGCAGATATGGGCACCTCTGTATGCACTTAGAGCCATGTGCACAATGTGAGAGCAGATATGGGCACCTCTGTATGCACTTAGAGCCATGCGTACAATGTGAGAGCAGATATGGGCACCTCTGTATGCACTTAGAGTCATGCGTACAATGTGAGAGCAGATATGGGCACCTCTGTATGCACTTAGAGCCATGCGCACAATGTGGGAGCAGTAATGGGCACCTCTGTATGCACTTAGAGCCATGCGTACAATGTTAGAGCAGATATGGGCACCTCTGTATGCACTTAGAGCTATGTGCACAATGTGAGAGCAGTAATGGGCACCTCTGTATGCACATAGAGCCATGTGCACAATGTGGGAGCAGATATGGGCATGTCTGTATGCACTTAGAGACATGCGCACAATGTGAGAGCAGATATGCGCACCTCTGTATGCACTTAGAGCCATGTGCACAATGTGGGAGCAGATATGGGCACCTCTGTATGCACTTAGAGCCTTGTGCACAATGTGAGAGCAGATATGGGCACCTCTGTATGCACTTAGAGCCATGTGCACAATGTGAGAGCAGATATGGGCACCTCTGTATGCACTTAGAGCCATGTGCACAATGTGAGAGCAGTAATGGGCACCTCTGTATGCACTTAGAGCCATGTGCACAATGTGAGAGCAAATATGCGCACCTCTGTATGCACTTAGAGCCATGTGCACAATGTGAGAGCAGATATGGGCACCTCTGTATGCACTTAGAGCCATGTGCACAATGTGGGAGCAGATATGGGCACCTCTGTATGCACTTAGAGCCATGTGCACAATGCGAGAGCAGTAATGGGCACCTCTGTATGCACTTAGTACCATGTGCACAATGTGGGAGCAGTAATGGTAATGGGCATATTTGTATGCACTTAGTACTATGCGTACAATGTGAGAGCAGTAATGGGCATCTCTTTATGCACTTAGTACCATGTGCACAATGTGGGAGCAGTAATGGGCACCTCTGTATGCACTTAGTACCATGTGCACAATGTGGGAGCAGTAATGGGCACCTCTGTATGCACTTAGAGCCATGTGCACAATGTGAGAGCAGTAGTGGGCACCTCTGTATGCACTTAGTACCATGCGTACAATGTGGGAGCAGTAATGGGCACCTCTGTATGCACTTACAGCCATGTGCACAATGTGGGAGCAGTAATGGGCACCTCTGTGTGCACTTAGAGCCATGCGCACAATGTGGGAGCAGATATGGGCACCTCTGTATGCACTTAGAGCCATGCGCACAATGTGGGAGCAGATATGGGCACCTCTGTATGCACTTAGAGCCATGCAAACAATGTGGGAGCAGATATGGGCACCTCTGTATGCACTTAGAGCCATGTGCACAATGTGAGAGCAGATATGGGCACCTCTGTATGCACTTAGAGCCATGCAAACGATGTGGGAGCAGATATGGGCACCTCTGTATGCACTTAGAGCCAGGCACACAATGTGGGAGCAGATATGGGCACCTCTGTATGCACTTAGAGCCATGTGCACAATGTGAGAGCAGATATGGGCACCTCTGTATGCACTTAGAGCCATGCAAACAATGTGGGAGCAGTAATGGGCACCTCTGTATGCACTTAGAGCCATGCGTACAATGTGAGAGCAGATATGGGCACCTCTGTATGCACTTAGAGCCATGTGCACAATGTGAGAGCAGATATGGCACCTCTGTATGCACTTAGAGCCATGCAAACAATGTGAGAGCAGTAATGGGCACCTCTGTATGCACTTAGAGCCATGTGTACAATTTGGGAGCAGATATACGCACTTCTGTATGCACTTAGAGCCATGCAAACAATGTGGGAGCAGTAATGGGCAACTCTGTATGCACTTAGAGCCATGTGTACAATGTGGAAGCAGATATACGCACCTCTGTATGCACTTAGAGCCATGTGCACAATGTGAGAGCAGATATGCGCACCTCTGTATGCACTTAGAGCCAAGCGTACAATGTGAGAGCAGATATGGGCACCTCTGTATGCACTTAGAGCCATGTGCACAATGTGAGAGCAGATATGCGCACCTCTGTAGGCAATTAGAGCCATGCGTACAATGTGGGAGCAGTAATGGGCACCTCTGTATGCACTTAGAGCCATGTGCACAATGTGGGAGCAGTAATGGGCACCTCTGTATGCACTTAGAGCCATGTGCACAATGTGAGAGCAGAAGTGGGCACCTCTGTATGCACTTAGTACCATGCATACAATGTGGGAGCAGTAATGGGCACCTCTGTATGCACTTAGAGCCATGTGCACAATGTGGGAGCAGTAATGGGCACCTCTGTATGCACTTAGAGCCATGTGCAGAATGTGGGAGCAGATATGGGCACCTCTGTATGCACTTAGAGCCATGCAAACAATGTGAGAGCAGTAATGGGCACCTCTGTATGCACTTATAGCCATTCAAACAATGTGGGAGCAGTAATGGGCACCTCTGTATGCACTTAGAGCCATGTGTACAATGTCGGCGCAGATATACGCACCTCTGTATGCACTTAGAGCCATGTGTACAATGTGAGAGCAGTAATTGGCACCTCTGTATGCACTTAGAGCCATGTGCACAATGTGAGAGCAGATATGGGCACCTCTGTATGCACTTAGAGCCATGTGCACAATGTGGGAGCAGATATGGGCACCTCTGTATGCACTTACAGCCATGTGCACAATGCGAGAGCAGTAATGGGCACCTCTGTATGCACTTAGTACCATGTGCACAATGTGGGAGCAGTAATGGTAATGGGCATATTTGTATGCACTTAGTACCATGCGTACAATGTGAGAGCAGTAATGGGCACCTCTTTATGCACTTAGTACCATGTGCACAATGTGGGAGCAGTAATGGGCACCTCTGTATGCACTTAGTACCATGTGCACAATGTGGGAGCAGTAATGGGCACCTCTGTATGCACTTAGAGCCATGTGCACAATGTGAGAGCAGTAGTGGGCACCTCTGTATGCACTTAGTACCATGCGTACAATGTGGAAGCAGTAATGGGCACCTCTGTATGCACTTACAGCCATGTGCACAATGTGGGAGCAGTAATGGGCACCTCTGTGTGCACTTAGAGCCATGCGCACAATGTGGGAGCAGATATGGGCACCTCTGTATGCACTTAGAGCCATGCGCACAATGTGGGAGCAGATATGGGCACCTCTGTATGCACTTAGAGCCATGCAAACAATGTGGGAGCAGATATGGGCACCTCTGTATGCACTTAGAGCCATGTGCACAATGTGAGAGCAGATATGGGCACCTCTGTATGCACTTAGAGCCATGCAAACAATGTGGGAGCAGATATGGGCACCTCAATATGCACTTAGAGCCATGCGCACAATGTGGGAGCAGATATGGGCACCTCTGTATGCACTTAGAGCCATGTGCACAATGTGAGAGCAGATATGGGCACCTCTGTATGCACTTAGAGCCATGCAAACAATGTGAGAGCAGTAATGCGCACCTCTGTATGCACTTAGAGCCATGCAAACAATGTGGGAGCAGTAATGGGCACCTCTGTATGCACTTAGAGCCAAGCGTACAATGTGAGAGCAGATATGGGCACCTCTGTATGCACTTAGAGCCATGTGCACAATGTGAGAGCAGATATGGCACCTCTGTATGCACTTAGAGCCATGCAAACAATGTGAGAGCAGTAATGGGCACCTCTGTATGCACTTAGAGCCATGTGTACAATGTGGGAGCAGATATACGCACTTCTGTATGCTCTTAGAGCCATGCAAACAATGTGGGAGCAGTAATGGTCAACTCTGTATGCACTTAGAGCCATGTGTACAATGTGGAAGCATATATACGCACCTCTGTATGCACTTAGAGCCATGTGCACAATGTGAGAGCAGATATGCGCACCTTTGTATGCACTTAGAGCCAAGCGTACAATGTGAGAGCAGATATGGGCACCTCTGTATGCACTTAGAGCCATGTGCACAATGTTAGAGCAGATATGCGCACCTCTGTAGGCACTTAGAGCCATGTGTACAATGTGGGAGCAGTAATGGGCACCTCTGTATGCACTTAGAGCCATGTGCACAATGTGGGAGCAGTAATGGGCACCTCTGTATGCACTTAGAGCCATGTGCACAATGTGAGAGCAGAAGTGGGCACCTCTGTATGCACTTAGTACCATGCATACAATGTGGGAGCAGTAATGGGCACCTCTGTATGCACTTACAGCCATGTGCACAATGTGGGAGCAGTAATGGGCACCTCTGTATGCACTTAGAGTCATGCGCACAATGTGGGAACAGTTATGGGCACCTCTGTATGCACTTAGAGCCATGCAAACAATGTGAGAGCAGTAATGGGCACCTCTGTATCACTTAGAGCCATGCAAACAATGTGGGAGCAGTAATGGGCACCTCTGTATGCACTTAGAGCCATGTGTACAATGTGGGCGCAGATATAGGCACCTCTGTATGCACTTAGAGCCATGTGCACAATGTGAGAGCAGATATGCGCACCTCTGTATGCACTTAGAGCCATGCGTACAATGTGAGAGCAGATATGGGCACCTCTGTATGCACTTAGAGCCATGTGCACAATGTGAGAGCAGATATGCGGACCTCTGTATGCACTTAGAGCCATGCGTACAATGTGACAGCAGTAATCGGCACCTCTGTATGCACTTAGAGCCATGTGTACAATGTGAGAAAAGATATGGGCACTGCTGTATGCACTTAGTGCCATGCGTACAATGTGAGAGCAGATATGGGCACCTCTGTATGCACTTAGAGCCATGTGCACAATGTGAGAGCAGTAATGGGCACCTCTGTATGCACTTAGAACCATGTGCACAATGTGGGAGCAGTAATGGGCACCTCTGTATGCACTTAGAGCCATGAGTACAATGTGAGAGCAGATATGGGCACTTCTGTATGCACTTAGAGCCATGTGCACAATGTGGGAGCAGTAATGGGCACCTCTGTATGCACTTAGACCCATGAGCACAATGTGAGAGCAGATATGGGCACCTCTGTATGCACTTAGAGCCATGCGTACAATGTGAGAGCAGATATGGGCACCTCTGTATGCACTTAGAGCCATGCGTACAATGTGAGAGCAGATATGGGCACCTCTGTATGCACTTAGAGCCATGCGCGCAATGTGGGAGCAGTAATGGGCACCTCTGTATGCACTTAGAGCCATGTGCACAATGTGAGAGCAGTAGTGGGCACCTCTGTATGCACTTAGTACCATGCGTACAATGTGGAAGCAGTAATGGGCACCTCTGTATGCACTTACAGCCATGTGCACAATGTGGGAGCAGTAATGGGCACCTCTGTGTGCACTTAGAGCCATGCGCACAATGTGGGAGCAGATATGGGCACCTCTGTATGCACTTAGAGCCATGCGCACAATGTGGGAGCAGATATGGGCACCTCTGTATGCACTTAGAGCCATGCAAACAATGTGGGAGCAGATATGGGCACCTCTGTATGCACTTAGAGCCATGTGCACAATGTGAGAGCAGATATGGGCACCTCTGTATGCACTTAGAGCCATGCAAACAATGTGGGAGCAGATATGGGCACCTCAATATGCACTTAGAGCCATGCGCACAATGTGGGAGCAGATATGGGCACCTCTGTATGCACTTAGAGCCATGTGCACAATGTGAGAGCAGATATGGGCACCTCTGTATGCACTTAGAGCCATGCAAACAATGTGAGAGCAGTAATGCGCACCTCTGTATGCACTTAGAGCCATGCAAACAATGTGGGAGCAGTAATGGGCACCTCTGTATGCACTTAGAGCCAAGCGTACAATGTGAGAGCAGATATGGGCACCTCTGTATGCACTTAGAGCCATGTGCACAATGTGAGAGCAGATATGGCACCTCTGTATGCACTTAGAGCCATGCAAACAATGTGAGAGCAGTAATGGGCACCTCTGTATGCACTTAGAGCCATGTGTACAATGTGGGAGCAGATATACGCACTTCTGTATGCTCTTAGAGCCATGCAAACAATGTGGGAGCAGTAATGGTCAACTCTGTATGCACTTAGAGCCATGTGTACAATGTGGAAGCATATATACGCACCTCTGTATGCACTTAGAGCCATGTGCACAATGTGAGAGCAGATATGCGCACCTTTGTATGCACTTAGAGCCAAGCGTACAATGTGAGAGCAGATATGGGCACCTCTGTATGCACTTAGAGCCATGTGCACAATGTTAGAGCAGATATGCGCACCTCTGTAGGCACTTAGAGCCATGTGTACAATGTGGGAGCAGTAATGGGCACCTCTGTATGCACTTAGAGCCATGTGCACAATGTGGGAGCAGTAATGGGCACCTCTGTATGCACTTAGAGCCATGTGCACAATGTGAGAGCAGAAGTGGGCACCTCTGTATGCACTTAGTACCATGCATACAATGTGGGAGCAGTAATGGGCACCTCTGTATGCACTTACAGCCATGTGCACAATGTGGGAGCAGTAATGGGCACCTCTGTATGCACTTAGAGTCATGCGCACAATGTGGGAACAGTTATGGGCACCTCTGTATGCACTTAGAGCCATGCAAACAATGTGAGAGCAGTAATGGGCACCTCTGTATCACTTAGAGCCATGCAAACAATGTGGGAGCAGTAATGGGCACCTCTGTATGCACTTAGAGCCATGTGTACAATGTGGGCGCAGATATAGGCACCTCTGTATGCACTTAGAGCCATGTGCACAATGTGAGAGCAGATATGCGCACCTCTGTATGCACTTAGAGCCATGCGTACAATGTGAGAGCAGATATGGGCACCTCTGTATGCACTTAGAGCCATGTGCACAATGTGAGAGCAGATATGCGGACCTCTGTATGCACTTAGAGCCATGCGTACAATGTGACAGCAGTAATCGGCACCTCTGTATGCACTTAGAGCCATGTGCACAATGTGAGAAAAGATATGGGCACTTCTGTATGCACTTAGTGCCATGCGTACAATGTGAGAGCAGATATGGGCACCTCTGTATGCACTTAGAGCCATGTGCACAATGTGAGAGCAGTAATGGGCACCTCTGTATGCACTTAGAACCATGTGCACAATGTGGGAGCAGTAATGGGCACCTCTGTATGCACTTAGAGCCATGAGTACAATGTGAGAGCAGATATGGGCACTTCTGTATGCACTTAGAGCCATGTGCACAATGTGGGAGCAGTAATGGGCACCTCTGTATGCACTTAGACCCATGAGCACAATGTGAGAGCAGATATGGGCACCTCTGTATGCACTTAGAGCCATGCGTACAATGTGAGAGCAGATATGGGCACCTCTGTATGCACTTAGAGCCATGCGTACAATGTGAGAGCAGATATGGGCACCTCTGTATGCACTTAGAGCCATGCGCGCAATGTGGGAGCAGTAATGGGCACCTCTGTATGCACTTAGAGCCATGCGTACAATGTTAGAGCAGATATGGGCACCTCTGTATGCACTTAGAGCTATATGCACAATGTGAGAGCAGTAATGGGCACCTCTGTATGCACTTAGAGCCATGTGCACAATGTGGGAGCAGATATGGGCATGTCTGTATGCACTTAGAGACATGCGCACAATGTGAGAGCAGATATGCGCACCTCTGTATGCACTTAGAGCCATGTGCACAATGTGGGAGCAGATATGCGCACCTCTGTATGCACTTAGAGCCATGTGCACAATGTGAGAGCAGATATGGGCACCTCTGTATGCACTTAGAGCCATGTGCAAAATGTGAGAGCAGATAGGGGCACCTCTGTATGCACTTAGAGCCATGTGCACAATGTGAGAGCAGTAATGGGCACCTCTGTATGCACTTAGAGCCATGTGCACAATGTGAGAGCAAATATGCGCACCTCTGTATGCACTTAGAGCCATGTGCACAATGTGAGAGCAGATATGGGCACCTCTGTATGGACTTAGAGCCATGTGCACAATGTGAAAGCAGATATGGGCACCACTGTATGCACTTAGAGCCATGCGTACAATGTGGGAGCAGATATGGGCACCTCTGTATGCACTTAGAGCCATGCGCACAATGTGGGAGCAGTAATGGGCACCTCTGTATGCACTTAGAGCCATGTGCACAATGTGGGAGCAGATATGGGCACCTCTGTATGCACTTACAGCAATGTGCACAATGTGTGAGCAGATATGGGCACCTCTGTATGTACTTAGAGCCATGAGTACAATGTGAGAGCAGATATGGGCACCTCTGTATGCACTTAGAGCCATGCGCACAATGTGAGAGCAGTAATGGGCACCTGTGTATGCACTTTGAGCTATGCGTACAATGTGAGAGCAGTAATGGGCACCTCTGTATGCACTTAGAGCCATGCGCACAATGTGGGAGCAGTAATGGGCACCTATGTATGCACTTAGAGCCATGCGTACAATGTTAGAGCAGATATGGGCACCTGTGTATGCACTTAGAGCTATGTGCACAATGTGAGAGCAGTAATGGGCACCTCTGTATGCACTTAGAGCCATGTGCACAATGTGGGAGCAGATATGGGCACCTCTGTATGCACTTAGAGACATGCGCACAATGTGAGAGCAGATATGCGCACCTCTGTATGCACTTAGAGCCATGTGCACAATGTGGGAGCAGATATGCGCACATCTGTATGCACTTAGAGCCATGTGCACAATGTGAGAGCAGATATGGGCACCTCTGTATGCACTTAGAGCCATGTGCACAATGTGAGAGCAGATATGGGCACCTCTGTATGCACTTAGAGCCATGTGCACAATGTGAGAGCAGTAATGGGCACCTCTGTATACACTTAGAGCCATGTGCACAATGTGAGAGCAAATATGCGCACCTCTGTATGCACTTAGAGCCATGTGCACAATGTGAGAGCAGATATGGGCACCTCTGTATGCACTTAGAGCCATGTGCACAATGTGAGAGCAGATATGGGCACCACTGTATGCACTTAGAGCCATGTGCACAATGTGGGAGCAGATATGGGCACCTCTGTATGCACTTAGAGCCATGTGCACAATGTTGGAGCAGATATGTGCACCTCTGTATGCACTTATAGCCATGTGCACAATGTGAGAGCAGATATGGGCACCTCTGTATGCACTTAGAGCCATGTGCACAATGTGAGAGCAGATATGCGCACCTCTGTATGCACTTAGAGCCATGTGCACAATGTGGGAGCAGATATGCGCACCTCTGTATGCACTTAGAGCCATGTGCACAATGTGAGAGCAGATATTGGCACCTCTGTATGCACTTAGAGCCATGTGCACAATGTGAGAGCAGATATGGGCACCTCTGTATGCACTTAGAGCCATGTGCACAATGTGAGAGCAGTAATGGGCACCTCTGTATGCACTTAGAGCCATGTGCACAATGTGAGAGCAGATATGGGCACCTCTGTATGCACTTAGAGCCATGTGCACAATGTGGGAGCAGTAATGGGCACCTCTGTATGCACTTAGACCCATGTGCACAATGTGAGAGCAGATATGGGCACCTCTGTATGCACTTAGAGCCATGCGTACAATGTGAGAGCAGATATGGGCACCTCTGTATGCACTTAGAGCCATGCGTACAATGTGAGAGCAGATATGGGCACCTCTGTATGCACTTAGAGCCATGCGCGCAATGTGGGAGCAGTAATGGGCACCTCTGTATGCACTTAGAGCCATGCGTACAATGTTAGAGCAGATATGGGCACCTCTGTATGCACTTAGAGCTATATGCACAATGTGAGAGCAGTAATGGGCACCTCTGTATGCACTTAGAGCCATGTGCACAATGTGGGAGCAGATATGGGCATGTCTGTATGCACTTAGAGACATGCGCACAATGTGAGAGCAGATATGCGCACCTCTGTATGCACTTAGAGCCATGTGCACAATGTGGGAGCAGATATGCGCACCTCTGTATGCACTTAGATCCATGTGCACAATGTGAGAGCAGATATGGGCACCTCTGTATGCACTTAGAGCCATGTGCACAATGTGAGAGCAGATATGGGCACCTCTGTATGCACTTAGAGCCATGTGCACAATGTGAGAGCAGTAATGGGCACCTCTGTATGCACTTAGAGCCATGTGCACAATGTGAGAGCAAATATGCGCACCTCTGTATGCACTTAGAGCCATGTGCACAATGTGAGAGCAGATATGGGCACCTCTGTATGGACTTAGAGCCATGTGCACAATGTGAAAGCAGATATGGGCACCACTGTATGCACTTAGAGCCATGTGCACAATGTGAGAGCAGTAATGGGCACCACTGTATGCATTTAGAGCCATGCGTACAATGTGGGAGCAGATATGGGCACCTCTGTATGCACTTAGAGCCATGCGCACAATGTGGGAGCAGTAATGGGCACCTCTGTATGCACTTAGAGCCATGTGCACAATGTGGGAGCAGATATGGGCACCTCTGTATGCACTTACAGCAATGTGCACAATGTGTGAGCAGATATGGGCACCTCTGTATGTACTTAGAGCCATGAGTACAATGTGAGAGCAGATATGGGCACCTCTGTATGCACTTAGAGCCATGCGCACAATGTGAGAGTAGTAATGGGCACCTGTGTATGCACTTAGAGCCATGCGTACAATGTGAGAGCAGTAATGGGCACCTCTGTATGCACTTAGAGCCATGCGCACAATGTGGGAGCAGTAATGGGCACCTATGTATGCACTTAGAGCCATGCGTACAATGTTAGAGCAGATATGGGCACCTCTGTATGCACTTAGAGCTATGTGCACAAATGTGAGAGCAGTAATGGGCACCTCTGTATGCACTTAGAGCCATGTGCACAATGTGGGAGCAGATATGGGCACCTCTGTTTGCACTTAGAGACATGCGCACAATGTGAGAGCAGATATGCGCACCTCTGTATGCACTTAGAGCCTTGTGCACAATGTGGGAGCAGATATGCGCACATCTGTATGCACTTAGAGCCATGTGCACAATGTGAGAGCAGATATGGGCACCTCTGTATGCACTTAGAGCCATGTGCACAATGTGAGAGCAGATATGGGCACCTCTGTATGCACTTAGAGCCATGTGCACAATGTGAGAGCAGTAATGGGCACCTCTGTATACACTTAGAGCCATGTGCACAATGTGAGAGCAAATATGCGCACCTCTGTATGCACTTAGAGCCATGTGCACAATGTGAGAGCAGATATGGGCACCTCTGTATGCACTTAGAGCCATGTGCACAATGTGAGAGCAGATATGTATGCACTTAGAGCCATGTGCACAATGTGGGAGCAGATATGGGCACCTCTGTATGCACTTAGAGCCATGTGCACAATGTTGGAGCAGATATGTGCACCTCTGTATGCACTTATAGCCATGTGCACAATGTGAGAGCAGATATGGGCACCTCTGTATGCACTTAGAGCCATGTGCACAATGTGAGAGCAGATATGCGCACCTCTGTATGCACTTAGAGCCATGTGCACAATGTTGGAGCAGATATGTGCACCTCTGTATGCACTTATAGCCATGTGCACAATGTGAGAGCAGATATGGGCACCTCTGTATGCACTTAGAGCCATGTGCACAATGTGAGAGCAGATATGCGCACCTCTGTATGCACTTAGAGCCATGTGCACAATGTGGGAGCAGATATGCGCACCTCTGTATGCACTTAGAGCCATGTGCACAATGTGAGAGCAGATATTGGCACCTCTGTATGCACTTAGAGCCATGTGCACAATGTGAGAGCAGATATGGGCACCTCTGTATGCACTTAGAGCCATGTGCACAATGTGAGAGCAGTAATGGGCACCTCTGTATGCACTTAGAGCCATGTGCACAATGTGAGAGCAGATATGGGCACCTCTGTATGCACTTAGAGCCATGTGCACAATGTGGGAGCAGTAATGGGCACCTCAGTATGCACTTAGACCCATGTGCACAATCTGAGAGCAGATATGGGCACCTCTGTATGCACTAGAGCCATGCGTACAATGTGAGAGCAGATATGGGCACCTCTGTATGCACTTAGAGCCATGCGTACAATGTGAGAGCAGATATGGGCACCTCTGTATGCACTTAGAGCCATGCGCGCAATGTGGGAGCAGTAATGGGCACCTCTGTATGCACTTAGAGCCATGCGTACAATGTTAGAGCAGATATGGGCACCTCTGTATGCACTTAGAGCTATATGCACAATGTGAGAGCAGTAATGGGCACCTCTGTATGCACTTAGAGCCATGTGCACAATGTGGGAGCAGATATGGGCATGTCTGTATGCACTTAGAGACATGCGCACAATGTGAGAGCAGATATGCGCACCTCTGTATGCACTTAGAGCCATGTGCACAATGTGGGAGCAGATATGCGCACCTCTGTATGCACTTAGAGCCATGTGCACAATGTGAGAGCAGATATGGGCACCTCTGTATGCACTTAGAGCCATGTGCACAATGTGAGAGCAGATATGGGCACCTCTGTATGCACTTAGAGCCATGTGCACAATGTGAGAGCAGTAATGGGCACCTCTGTATGCACTTAGAGCCATGTGCACAATGTGAGAGCAAATATGCGCACCTCTGTATGCACTTAGAGCCATGTGCACAATGTGAGAGCAGATATGGGCACCTCTGTATGGACTTAGAGCCATGTGCACAATGTGAAAGCAGATATGGGCACCACTGTATGCACTTAGAGCCATGTGCACAATGTGAGAGCAGTAATGGGCACCACTGTATGCATTTAGAGCCATGCGTACAATGTGGGAGCAGATATGGGCACCTCTGTATGCACTTAGAGCCATGCGCACAATGTGGGAGCAGTAATGGGCACCTCTGTATGCACTTAGAGCCATGTGCACAATGTGGGAGCAGATATGGGCACCTCTGTATGCACTTACAGCAATGTGCACAATGTGTGAGCAGATATGGGCACCTCTGTATGTACTTAGAGCCATGAGTACAATGTGAGAGCAGATATGGGCACCTCTGTATGCACTTAGAGCCATGCGCACAATGTGAGAGCAGTAATGGGCACCTGTGTATGCACTTAGAGCCATGCGTACAATGTGAGAGCAGTAATGGGCACCTCTGTATGCACTTAGAGCCATGCACACAATGTGGGAGCAGTAATGGGCACCTAGGTATGCACTTAGAGCCATGCGTACAATGTTAGAGCAGATATGGGCACCTCTGTATGCACTTAGAGCTATGTGCACAATGTGAGAGCAGTAATGGGCACCTCTGTATGCACTTAGAGCCATGTGCACAATGTGGGAGCAGATATGGGCACCTCTGTATGCACTTAGAGACATGCGCACAATGTGAGAGCAGATATGCGCACCTCTGTATGCACTTAGAGCCATGTGCACAATGTGGGAGCAGATATGCCCACATCTGTATGCACTTAGAGCCATGTGCACAATGTGAGAGCAGATATGGGCACCTCTGTATGCACTTAGAGCCATGTGCACAATGTGAGAGCAGATATGGGCACCTCTGTATGCACTTAGAGCCATGTGCACAATGTGAGAGCAGTAATGGGCACCTCTGTATACACTTAGAGCCATGTGCACAATGTGAGAGCAAATATGCGCACCTCTGTATGCACTTAGAGCCATGTGCACAATGTGAGAGCAGATATGGGCACCTCTGTATGCACTTAGAGCCATGTGCACAATGTGAGAGCAGATATGGGCACCACTGTATGCACTTAGAGCCATGTGCACAATGTGGGAGCAGATATGGGCACCTCTGTATGCACTTAGAGCCATGTGCACAATGTTGGAGCAGATATGTGCACCTCTGTATGCACTTATAGCCATGTGCACAATGTGAGAGCAGATATGGGCACCTCTGTATGCACTTAGAGCCATGTGCACAATGTGAGAGCAGATATGCGCACCTCTGTATGCACTTAGAGCCATGTGCACAATGTGGGAGCAGATATGCGCACCTCTGTATGCACTTAGAGCCATGTGCACAATGTGAGAGCAGATATTGGCACCTCTGTATGCACTTAGAGCCATGTGCACAATGTGAGAGCAGATATGGGCACCTCTGTATGCACTTAGAGCCATGTGCACAATGTGAGAGCAGTAATGGGCACCTCTGTATGCACTTAGAGCCATGTGCACAATGTGAGAGCAGATATCGGCACCTCTGTATGCACTTAGAGCTATGTGCACAATGTGAGAGCAGTAATGGGCACCTCTGTATGCACTTAGAGCCATGTGCACAATGTGAGAGCAAATATGCGCACCTTTGTATGCACTTAGAGCCATGTGCACAATGTGAGAGCAGATATGGGTACCTCTGTATGCACTTAGAGCCATGTGCACAATGTGAGAGCAGATATGGGCACCACTGTATGCACTTAGAGCCATGTGCACAATGTGGGAGCAGATATGGGCACCTCTGTATGCACTTAGAGCCATGTGCACAAAGTGGGAGCAGATATGTGCACCTCTGTATGCACTTATAGCCATGTGCACAATGTGAGAGCAGATATGGGCACCTCTGTATGCACTTAGAGCCATGTGCACAATGTGAGAGCAGATATGCGCACCTCTGTATGCACTTAGAGCCATGTGCACAATGTGGGAGCAGATATGCGCACCTCTGTATGCACGTAGAGCCATGTGCACAATGTGAGAGCAGATATGGGCACCTCTGTATGCACTTAGAGCCATGTGCACAATGTGTGAGCAGATATGGGCACCTCTGTATGCACTTAGAGCCATGTGCACAATGTGAGAGCAGTAATGGGCACCTCTGTATGCACTTAGAGCCATGTGCACAATGTGAGAGCAAATATGCGCACCTCTGTATGCACTTAGAGCCATGTGCACAATGTGAGAGCAGATATGGGCACCTCTGTATGCACTTAGAGCCTTGTGCACAATGTGAGAGCAGATATGGGCACCTCTGTATGCACTTAGAGCCATGTGCACAATGTGAGAGCAGTAATGGGCTCCTCTGTATGAACTTAGAGCCATGTGCACAATGTGAGAGGAAATATGCGCACCTCTGTATGCACTTAGAGCCATGTGCACAATGTGGGAGCAGATATGGGTACCTCTGTATGCACTTAGAGCCATGTGCACAATGTGAGAGCAGATATGGGCACCTCTGTATGCACTTAGAGCCATGTGCACAATGTGAGAGCAGTAATGGGCACCTCTGTATGCACTTAGAGCCATGTGCACAATGTGAGAGCAGTTATGGGCACCTCTGTATGCACTTAGAGCCATGTGCACAATGTGAGAGCAGTAATGGGCACCTCTGTATGCACTTAGAGCCATGTGCACAATGTGAGAGCAAATATGCGCACCTTTGTATGCACTTAGAGCCATGTGCACAATGTGGGAGCAGTAATGGGCACCTCTGTATGCACTTAGAGCCATGTGCACAATGTGAGAGCAGATATGGGCACCTCTGTACGCACGTAGAGCCATGCATACAATGTGAGAGCAGATATGGGCACCTCTGTATGCACTTAGAGCCATGCGTACAATGTGAGAGCAGATATGGGCACCTCTGTATGCACTTAGAGCCATGCGCACAATGTGGGAGCAGTAATGGGCTCCTCTATATGCACTTAGAGCCATGCGTACAATGTTAGAGCAGATATGGGCACCTCTGTATGCACTTAGAGCTTTGTGCACAATGTGAGAGCAGTAATGGGCACCTCTGTATGCACTTAGAGCCATCTGCACAATGTGGGAGCAGATATGGGCACCTCTGTATGAACTTAGAGACATGCGCACAATGTGAGAGCAGATATGCGCACCTCTGTATGCACTTAGAGCCATGTGCTCAATGTGGGAGCAGATATGCGCACCTCTGTATGCACTTAGAGCCATGTGCACAATGTGAGAGCAGATATGGGCACCTCTGTATGCACTTAGAGCCATGTGCACAATGTGAGAGCAGATATGGGCACCTCTGTATGCACTTAGAGCCATGTGCACAATGTGAGAGCAGTAATGGGCACCTCTGTATGCACTTAGAGCCATGTGCACAATGTGAGAGCAAATATGCGCACCTCTGTATGCACTTAGAGCCATGTGCACTATGTGAGAGCAGATATGGGCACCTCTGTATGCACTTAGAGCCATCCGCACAATGCGAGAAATGTAATGGGCACCTCTGTATGCACTTAGAGCCATGCGTACAATGTGGGAGCAGTAATGGGCACCTCTGTATGCACTTAGAGCCATGTGTACAATGTGGGAGCAGTAATGGGCACCTCTGTATGCACTTAGAGCCATGTGTACAATGTGAGAGGAAATATGCGCACCTCTGTATGCACTTAGAGCCATGTGCACAATGTGGGAGCAGATATGGGTACCTCTGTATGCACATAGAGCCATGTGTACAAAGTGGGCGCAGATAAACGCACCTCTGTATGCACTTAGAGCCATGTGCACAATGTGAGAGCAGATATGCGCACCTCTGTATGCACTTAGAGCCATGCGTACAATGTGAGAGCAGATATGGGCACCTCTGTATGCACTTAGAGCCATGTGCACAATGTGAGAGCAGATATGCGCACCTCTGTATGCACTTAGAGCCATGCGTACAATGTGAGAGCAGTAATGGGCACCTCTGTATGCACTTAGAGCCATGTGCACAATGTGAGAGCAGATATGGGCACCTCTGTATGCACTTAGTGCCATGCGTACAATGTGAGAGCAGATATGGGCACCTCTGTATGCACTTAGAGCCATGTGCACAATGTGAGAGCAGTAATGGGCACCTCTGTATGCACTTAGAGCCATGTGCACAATGTGGGAGCAGTAATGGGCACCTCTGTATGCACTTAGAGCCATGAGTACATTGTGAGAGCAGATATGGCCACCTCTGTATGCACTTAGAGCCATGTGCACAATGTGGGAGCAGTAATGGGCACCTCTGTATGCACTTAGAGCCATGTGCACAATGTGAGAGCAGATATGGGCACCTCTGTACGCACTTAGAGCCATGCGTACAATGTGAGAGCAGATATGGGCACCTCTGTATGCACTTAGAGCCATGCGTACAATGTGAGAGCAGATATGGGCACCTCTGTATGCACTTAGAGCCATGCGCACAATGTGGGAGCAGTAATGGGCTCCTCTTTATGCACTTAGAGCCATGCGTACAATGTTAGAGCAGATATGGGCACCTCTGTATGCACTTAGAGCTTTGTGCACAATGTGAGAGCAGTAATGGGCACCTCTGTATGCACTTAGAGCCATGTGCACAATGTGGGAGCAGATATGGGCACGTCTGTATGAACTTAGAGACATGCGCACAATGTGAGAGCAGATATGCGCACCTCTGTATGCACTTAGAGCCATGTGCTCAATGTGGGAGCAGATATGCGCACCTCTGTATGCACTTAGAGCCATGTGCACAATGTGAGAGCAGATATGGGCACCTCTGTATGCACTTAGAGCCATGTGCACAATGTGAGAGCAGATATGGGCACCTCTGTATGCACTTAGAGCCATGTGCACAATGTGAGAGCAGTAATGGGCACCTCTGTATGCACTTAGAGCCATGTGCACAATGTGAGAGCAAATATGCGCACCTCTGTATGCACTTAGAGCCATGTGCACTATGTGAGAGCAGATATGGGCACCTCTGTATGCACTTAGAGCCATGTGCACAATGTGAGAGCAGATATGGGCACCTCTGTATGCACTTAGAGCCATCCGCACAATGCGAGAAATGTAATGGGCACCTCTGTATGCACTTAGAGCCATGCGTACAATGTGGGAGCAGTAATGGGCACCTCTGTATGCACTTAGAGCCATGTGTACAATGTGGGAGCAGTAATGGGCACCTCTGTATGCACTTAGAGCCATGTGTACAATGTGAGAGCAAATATGCGCACCTCTGTATGCACTTAGAGCCATGTGCACAATGTGGGAGCAGTAATGGGCACCTCTGCATGCACTTAGAGCCATGCGCACAATGTGGCAGCAGTAATGGGCACCTCTGTATGCACTTAGAGCCATGAGTACAATGTGAGAGCAGATATGGGCACCTCTGTATGCACTTAGAGCCATGCGTACAATGTGAGAGCAGATATGCGCACCTCTGTATGCACTTAGAGCCATGTGCACAATGTGGGAGCAGTAATGGGCACCTCTGTATGCACTTAGAGCCATGCGCACAATGTGAGAGCAGATATGGGCACCTCTGTATGCACTTAGTGCCATGTGCGCAATGTGGGAGCAGTAATGGGCACCTCTGTATGCACTTACAGCCATACGCACAATGTGGGAGCAGATTTGGGCACCTCTGTATGCACTTAGAGCCATGCACACAATGTGGGAGCAGTAATGGGCACCTTTGTATGCATTTAGAGCCATGTGCACAATGTGAGAGCAGATATGGGCACCTCTGTATGCACTTAGAGCCATGCGCACAATGTGAGAGCAGATATGCGCACCTCTGTATGCACTTAGAGCCATGCGTACAATGTGAGAGCAGATATGCACACCTCTATATGCACTTAGAGACATGCGCACAATGTGGGAGCAGATATGTGCACCTCTGTATGCACTTAGAGACATGTGCACAATGTGGGAGCAGTAATGGGCACATCTGTATGCTCTTAGAGCCATGCGCACATTACGAGAGCAGTAATGGGCACCTCTGTATGCACTTAGAGCCATGTGCACAATGTGGGAGCAGATATGAGCACCTCTGTATGCACTTAGAGCCATGCATACAATGTGGGCACCTCTGTATGCACTTAGAGCCATGCGTACAATGTTAGAGCAGTAATGGGCACCTCTGTATGCACTTAGAGCCATGTGCAGAAAGTGGGAGCAGATATGCGCACCTCTGTATGCACTTAGAGCCATGCGTACAATGTTAGAGCAGTAATGGGCACCTCTGTATGCACTTAGAGCCATGTGTGCAATGTGGGAGCAGTAATGGGCACCTCTGTATGCACTTAGAGCCATGTGCACAATGTGGGAGCAGTAATGGGCACCTCTGTATGCACTTACAGCCATGTGCACAATGTGGGAGCAGTATTGGGCACCTCTGTATGCACTTAGAGCCATGCGGACAATGTGGGAGCAGATATGGGCACCTCTGTATGCACTTTGAGCCATGCGCACAATGTGGGAGCAGTAATGGCCACCTCTGTATGCACTTAGAGCTATGTGCACAATGTGAGAGCAGTAATGGGCACCTCTGTATGTACTTACAGCCATGTGCACAATGTGGGAGCTGTATTGGGCACCTCTGTATGCACTTAGAGCTATGTGCACAATGTGAGAGCAGTAATGGGCACCTCTGTATGTACTTACAGCCATGTGCACAATGTGGGAGCAGTATTGGGCACCTCTGTATGCACTTAAAGCCATGTGCACAATGTGGGAGCTGTATTGGGCACCTCTGTATGCACTTAGAGCCATGTGCACAATGTGGGAGCTGTATTGGGCACCTTTGTATGCACTTAGAGCCATGCGCACAATGTGAGAGCAGATATGGGCACCTCTGTATGCACTTAGTGCCATGTGCGCAATGTGGGAGCAGTAATGGGCACCTCTGTATGCACTTAGAGCCATGTGCACAATGTGAGAGCAGATATGGGCACCTCTGTATGCACTTAGAGCCATGCGTACAATGTGAGAGCAGATATGGGCACCTCTGTATGCACTTAGAGCCATGTGCACAATGTGAGAGCAGTAATGGGCACCTCTGTATGCACTTAGAGCCATGCGCACAATGTGAGAGCAGATATGCGCACCTCTGTATGCACTTAGAGCCATGTGCACAATGTGTGAGCAGATATGGGCACCTCTGTATGCACTTAGAGCCATGTGCACAATGTGAGAGCAGTAATGGGCACCTCTGTATGCACTTAGAGCCATGTGCACAATGTGAGAGCAAATATGCGCACCTCTGTATGCACTTAGAGCCATGTGCACAATGTGAGAGCAGATATGGGCACCTCTGTATGCACTTAGAGCCTTGTGCACAATGTGAGAGCAGATATGGGCACCTCTGTATGCACTTAGAGCCATGTGCACAATGTGAGAGCAGTAATGGGCTCCTCTGTATGAACTTAGAGCCATGTGCACAATGTGAGAGGAAATATGCGCACCTCTGTATGCACTTAGAGCCATGTGCACAATGTGGGAGCAGATATGGGTACCTCTGTATGCACTTAGAGCCATGTGCACAATGTGAGAGCAGATATGGGCACCTCTGTATGCACTTAGAGCCATGTGCACAATGTGAGAGCAGTAATGGGCACCTCTGTATGCACTTAGAGCCATGTGCACAATGTGAGAGCAGATATGGGCACCTCTGTATGCACTTAGAGCCATGTGCACAATGTGAGAGCAGTAATGGGCACCTCTGTATGCACTTAGAGCCATGTGCACAATGTGAGAGCAAATATGCGCACCTTTGTATGCACTTAGAGCCATGTGCACAATGTGGGAGCAGTAATGGGCACCTCTGTATGCACTTAGAGCCATGTGCACAATGTGAGAGCAGATATGGGCACCTCTGTACGCACGTAGAGCCATGCATACAATGTGAGAGCAGATATGGGCACCTCTGTATGCACTTAGAGCCATGCGTACAATGTGAGAGCAGATATGGGCACCTCTGTATGCACTTAGAGCCATGCGCACAATGTGGGAGCAGTAATGGGCTCCTCTATATGCACTTAGAGCCATGCATACAATGTTAGAGCAGATATGGGCACCTCTGTATGCACTTAGAGCTTTGTGCACAATGTGAGAGCAGTAATGGGCACCTCTGTATGCACTTAGAGCCATGTGCACAATGTGGGAGCAGATATGGGCACCTCTGTATGAACTTAGAGACATGCGCACAATGTGAGAGCAGATATGCGCACCTCTGTATGCACTTAGAGCCATGTGCTCAATGTGGGAGCAGATATGCGCACCTCTGTATGCACTTAGAGCCATGTGCACAATGTGAGAGCAGATATGGGCACCTCTGTATGCACTTAGAGCCATGTGCACAATGTGAGAGCAGATATGGGCACCTCTGTATGCACTTAGAGCCATGTGCACAATGTGAGAGCAGATATGGGCACCTCTGTATGCTCTTAGAGCCATGTGCACAATGTGAGAGCAGATATGGGCACCTCTGTATGCACTTAGAGCCATCCGCACAATGCGAGAAATGTAATGGGCACCTCTGTATGCACTTAGAGCCATGCGTACAATGTGGGAGCAGTAATGGGCACCTCTGTATGCACTTAGAGCCATGTGTACAATGTGGGAGCAGTAATGGGCACCTCTGTATGCACTTAGAGCCATGTTTACAATGTGAGAGGAAATATGCGCACCTCTGTATGCACTTAGAGCCATGTGCACAATGTGGGAGCAGATATGGGTACCTCTGTATGCACTTAGAGCCATGTGTACAAAGTGGGCGCAGATAAACGCACCTCTGTATGCACTTAGAGCCATGTGCACAATGTGAGAGCAGATATGCGCACCTCTGTATGCACTTAGAGCCATGCGTACAATGTGAGAGCAGATATGGGCACCTCTGTATGCACTTAGAGCCATGTGCACAATGTGAGAGCAGATATGCGCACCTCTGTATGCACTTAGAGCCATGCGTACAATGTGAGAGCAGTAATGGGCACCTCTGTATGCACTTAGAGCCATGTGCACAATGTGAGAGCAGATATGGGCACCTCTGTATGCACTTAGTGCCATGCGTACAATGTGAGAGCAGATATGGGCACCTCTGTATGCACTTAGAGCCATGTGCACAATGTGAGAGCAGTAATGGGCACCTCTGTATGCACTTAGAGCCATGTGCACAATGTGGGAGCAGTAATGGGCACCTCTGTATGCACTTAGAGCCATGAGTACATTGTGAGAGCAGATATGGCCACCTCTGTATGCACTTAGAGCCATGTGCACAATGTGGGAGCAGTAATGGGCACCTCTGTATGCACTTAGAGCCATGTGCACAATGTGAGAGCAGATATGGGCACCTCTGTACGCACTTAGAGCCATGCGTACAATGTGAGAGCAGATATGGGCACCTCTGTATGCACTTAGAGCCATGCGTACAATGTGAGAGCAGATATGGGCACCTCTGTATGCACTTAGAGCCATGCGCACAATGTGGGAGCAGTAATGGGCTCCTCTTTATGCACTTAGAGCCATGCGTACAATGTTAGAGCAGATATGGGCACCTCTGTATGCACTTAGAGCTTTGTGCACAATGTGAGAGCAGTAATGGGCACCTCTGTATGCACTTAGAGCCATGTGCACAATGTGGGAGCAGATATGGGCACCTCTGTATGAACTTAGAGACATGCGCACAATGTGAGAGCAGATATGCGCACCTCTGTATGCACTTAGAGCCATGTGCTCAATGTGGGAGCAGATATGCGCACCTCTGTATGCACTTAGAGCCATGTGCACAATGTGAGAGCAGATATGGGCACCTCTGTATGCACTTAGAGCCATGTGCACAATGTGAGAGCAGATATGGGCACCTCTGTATGCACTTAGAGCCATGTGCACAATGTGAGAGCAGTAATGGGCACCTCTGTATGCACTTAGAGCCATGTGCACAATGTGAGAGCAAATATGCGCACCTCTGTATGCACTTAGAGCCATGTGCACTATGTGAGAGCAGATATGGGCACCTCTGTATGCACTTAGAGCCATGTGCACAATGTGAGAGCAGATATGGGCACCTCTGTATGAACTTAGAGACATGCGTACAATGTGGGAGCAGTAATGGGCACCTCTGTATGCACTTAGAGCCATGTGTACAATGTGGGAGCAGTAATGGGCACCTCTGTATGCACTTAGAGCCATGTGTACAATGTGAGAGCAAATATGCGCACCTCTGTATGCACTTAGAGCCATGTGCACAATGTGGGAGCAGTAATGGGCACCTCTGCATGCACTTAGAGCCATGCGCACAATGTGGCAGCAGTAATGGGCACCTCTGTATGCACTTAGAGCCATGAGTACAATGTGAGAGCAGATATGGGCACCTCTGTATGCACTTAGAGCCATGCGTACAATGTGAGAGCAGATATGCGCACCTCTGTATGCACTTAGAGCCATGTGCACAATGTGGGAGCAGTAATGGGCACCTCTGTATGCACTTAGAGCCATGCGCACAATGTGAGAGCAGATATGGGCACCTCTGTATGCACTTAGTGCCATGTGCGCAATGTGGGAGCAGTAATGGGCACCTCTGTATGCACTTACAGCCATGCGCACAATGTGGGAGCAGATTTGGGCACCTCTGTATGCACTTAGAGCCATGCACACAATGTGGGAGCAGTAATGGGCACCTTTGTATGCATTTAGAGCCATGTGCACAATGTGAGAGCAGATATGGGCACCTCTGTATGCACTTAGAGCCATGCGCACAATGTGAGAGCAGATATGCGCACCTCTGTATGCACTTAGAGCCATGCGTACAATGTGAGAGCAGATATGCACACCTCTATATGCACTTAGAGACATGCACACAATGTGGGAGCAGATATGTGCACCTCTGTATGCACTTAGAGACATGCGCACAATGTGGGAGCAGTAATGGGCACATCTGTATGCTCTTAGAGCCATGCGCACATTACGAGAGCAGTAATGGGCACCTCTGTATGCACTTAGAGCCATGTGCACAATGTGGGAGCAGATATGAGCACCTCTGTATGCACTTAGAGCCATGCATACAATGTGGGCACCTCTGTATGCACTTAGAGCCATGCGTACAATGTTAGAGCAGTAATGGGCACCTCTGTATGCACTTAGAGCCATGTGCAGAAAGTGGGAGCAGATATGCGCACCTCTGTATGCACTTAGAGCCATGCGTACAATGTTAGAGCAGTAATGGGCACCTCTGTATGCACTTAGAGCCATGTGTGCAATGTGGGAGCAGTAATGGGCACCTCTGTATGCACTTAGAGCCATGTGCACAATGTGGGAGCAGTAATTGGCACCTCTGTATGCACTTACAGCCATGTGCACAATGTGGGAGCAGTATTGGGCACCTCTGTATGCACTTAGAGCCATGCGCACAATGTGGGAGCAGATATGGGCACCTCTGTATGCACTTTGAGCCATGCGCACAATGTGGGAGCAGTAATGGCCACCTCTGTATGCACTTAGAGCTATGTGCACAATGTGAGAGCAGTAATGGGCACCTCTGTATGTACTTACAGCCATGTGCACAATGTGGGAGCTGTATTGGGCACCTCTGTATGCACTTAGAGCTATGTGCACAATGTGAGAGCAGTAATGGGCACCTCTGTATGTACTTACAGCCATGTGCACAATGTGGGAGCAGTATTGGGCACCTCTGTATGCACTTAAAGCCATGTGCACAATGTGGGAGCTGTATTGGGCACCTCTGTATGCACTTAGAGCCATGTGCACAATGTGGGAGCTGTATTGGGCACCTTTGTATGCACTTAGAGCCATGCGCACAATGTGAGAGCAGATATGGGCACCTCTGTATGCACTTAGTGCCATGTGCGCAATGTGGGAGCAGTAATGGGCACCTCTGTATGCACTTAGAGCCATGCGTACAATGTGAGAGCAGATATGCACACCTCTGTATGCACTTAGAGCCATGTGCACAATGTGGGAGCAGTTTTGGGCACCTCTGTATGCACTTAGAGCCATGCGCACAATGTGAGAGCAGATATGGGCACCTCTGTATGCACTTAGTGCCATGTGCGCAATGTGGGAGCAGTAATGGGCACCTCTGTATGCACTTACAGCCATGCGCACAATGTGGGAGCAGATTTGGGCACCTCTGTATGCACTTAGAGCCATGCACACAATGTGGGAGCAGTAATGGGCACCTTTGTATGCATTTAGAGCCATGTGCACAATGTGAGAGCAGATATGGGCACCTCTGTATGCACTTAGAGCCATGCGCACAATGTGAGAGCAGATATGCGCACCTCTGTATGCACTTAGAGCCATGCGTACAATGTGAGAGCAGATATGCACACCTCTATATGCACTTAGAGACATGTGCACAATGTGGGAGCAGATATGTGCACCTCTGTATGCACTTAGAGACATGCGCACAATGTGGGAGCAGTAATGGGCACATCTGTATGCTCTTAGAGCCATGCGCACATTACGAGAGCAGTAATGGGCACCTCTGTATGCACTTAGAGCCATGTGCACAATGTGGGAGCAGATATGAGCACCTCTGTATGCACTTAGAGCCATGCATACAATGTGGGCACCTCTGTATGCACTTAGAGCCATGCGTACAATGTTAGAGCAGTAATGGGCACCTCTGTATGCACTTAGAGCCATGTGCACAAAGTGGGAGCAGATATGCGCACCTCTGTATGCACTTAGTGCCATGCGTACAATGTTAGAGCAGTAATGGGCACCTCTGTATGCACTTAGAGCCATGTGTGCAATGTGGGAGCAGTAATGGGCACCTCTGTATGCACTTAGATCCATGTGCACAATGTGGGAGCAGTAATGGGCACCTCTGTATGCACTTAGAGCTATGTGCACAATGTGAGAGCAGTAATGGGCACCTCTGTATGTACTTACAGCCATGTGCACAATGTGGGAGCAGTATTGGGCACCTCTGTATGCACTTAAAGCCATGTGCACAATGTGGGAGCTGTATTGGGCACCTCTGTATGCACTTAGAGCCATGTGCACAATGTGGGAGCTGTATTGGGCACCTTTGTATGCACTTAGAGCCATGCGCACAATGTGAGAGCAGATATGGGCACCTCTGTATGCACTTAGTGCCATGTGCGCAATGTGGGAGCAGTAATGGGCACCTCTGTATGCACTTAGAGCCATGCACACAATGTGGGAGCAGATATGGGCACCTCTGTATGCACTTAGAGCCATGTGCACAATGTGGGAACAGTAATGGGCACCTCTGTATGCACTTAGTGCCATGTGCGCAATGTGGGAGCAGTAATGGGCACCTCTGTATGCACTTACAGCCATGTGCACAATTTGGGAGCAGTAATGGGCACCTGTGTGATGGTTTTCTCCGCATTACCAGCTGTTGGCTGCAGCCTCCTCCTTCCGGCCAGGCCATAGCAGGGGGGGGGGTGATCCTGATGGCGACTGCTCTTCTTTCTGGACTATGACATCTTGCAAAATGTAACTTTCTCCAGTTTAAAAAACGAACTGTATTAAGAAATTTTCCAAGATTTGTTCCCAAAATGGCTGACTTTTTTAAGCAAATTGCATAAACATTAGCTGTTTAAACTTTATTATATATAATTTTATTATCAAATCAGCATTTCTTAAAAAAAAAAATATACTGGATCATGTTATCTTTTATTTACATAATTTGATTAAAAAAAATATTTTGGGGACATTTTTAGTCAAAATATTGGTTAGTTAAGTGGTAAAGAGAGAAGGGGTCCCGTGTGCAGTCCCCTCTGGACCCAGGGCGTGTTCTAGACCACTTTACCTATGTGGTGGTTTTTCTGCAACATCGTTGCCAACAATCTGGCTGAGGGGCGGGATGGGGGAGGGGAGGGGGTGTGACTGTAAGATTGCATCATCACAGCCCTGACCCCGCTATACAATGCCGAGATCACCGGGACTACGAAAACGAGATTCATGTATTGAATAAGTGGGCGGCTGCAGGGGAAAAAGTGGATGCCAACAGGAAAGTGCATGCAGGGGGGCTGGGGGTAGAGTGCTGGTGGCAGCTAGCTGGGAGACTTGCCCACTGCTCCAGATGACCAGGAGTGTCGAATGATTTTCAGGAGTATCCCGGCCATTTTGGGAGAGTGGGCAAATATCTGCTGCAACAGAGAACCTCTAAAGAAATGGATCCTCCCTGGGCAGATGTGCCTTCAGTCAGTACTCACTATTCATGTAGGAGATCACATGGTCCAGAAGATGCTCATTTGTGTGTAGGAATATAACCAATGTTATCAACAGGGGTTTAACCAGACTCGTGTCCCCTCCAGCCCCATGTCTCCCCAGCCGCTCCCCTTCTGTGTTTCTCCAATCTCCTACCCTGTGTCACTCCAGTCTTCTGTTTTTCCAGCCTCCTGCCCCAAGTTTCTCAAACCTTCTGCCCGTCTCTTCAACCTCCCATCCCCTATCATTCCAGCCTCTTGCCCCATGACACTCCAGCCTTCTGTGTTTCCAGCCTCCTCCCCACATTTTTCCAGTCTCCTGCACCCTGTGTCACCACAAGAACCAACGGCCTCCCCGGCCCTCTCCAATTTACCTTCTTCTTTGACACACTGCATGCTCCTCTTCACCCTCCTCTTCCTCCTTGTTGGCAAGAGTGATGACATTACGATGTACATCACACAGCACTGCACAGTGTAAATGCCGCAACCTGGATCAGAGGAGGCCGCGGCCTGGCAAATAGCAACTGGGCAGCGCCCAGCAGGAACTTCAACCCTACCTGCAGTGTGCGGGTCGATGATGACTGTAGCTGCGCCCCCAGGCTACAACATTCTGGGGTGATGGTACTGTCAGCCCACCCCTTGAGCTGCCCCCCATTACAGATACATCCACGCCCCCAGTCTGGGTGCTGCTGGCCCAAGTGCAGATTTCATAATCTCATATTTGTATATGGTTGTGGTGGATGTAAAAATAGTTATATGTGCTATGTATCAGCATAAATTGTAAAATACTTTTTATATCTAGTTTAGGAGCAACTCGTGCTGGAGCGCATGAATGCTCTGCGTATTATATATCACTTTATACAAAGCTTCCCTGACCCGTAAGGAATCCAACCAGTATTCTGTCTCTAAGTACAACCTCCACAATCTGAATCCACTCTCTGTGCACAGGCAGGAGCTCCTGTGTTATGTCTGCCTCTTACCTCAGAGCAATAAACGTTTTATGTCTGTGTACTCTGGGACTATACAGAGCATAAAGTCATTTACAGGGAGCAGAGAACCTTTCACCTGAAATCCATACAGGGAGACAAAGTATCTGAGTTTGCTCCTAGTTTATAAACAGGAGGGACATTGGCTGAAGGAGCAAGAACGCCTGAGTGTATGGGAGAATAGCTACAGGACCAAGCAGTCGGATATAAAGGTCAGTGATATAATCTGTTCTACAGGGAATTATCATATATTTATGTGTGGGGTTTGTATGTTCTCCCCGTGTACGCATGCTTTTCCTCTGGTGCTTAGTTTCCTCACGCAGATCAGAATCAAACTGGTGGGTTAATTGACTTCACATCAATATAACCCTAATGTGTGCATGTTTGTGTGTGTATTAGGGAATAGAGATTGTAAGCTCCATTGATAAATCATGTAACGTTCCCTGTACAGCGCTGAGTAAAATGTAGGTACTAGATAAATAAATATCTGGTAATGCATAAAGAATTATTAGAGAACTCAGTAGGGATTTGCAGGAAGTCTGACACACGGGAGATAACCAGGCACAGTGTCTGGCGGCTTCTACACCCTGTATATGGGAATAATGCATTTACCCCCAACATTTACCCCCAGTGTGCTATAACTAACATTTACAGTAACTGATTAGGTATGGGAATACTGCATTTACCCCCAATGTGCTATAACTAATATTTACAGTAACTGATCAGGTATGGGAATACTGCATTTACCCCCAATGAACAATAACTAACATTTACAGTAACTGATCAGGTATGGGAATACTGCATTTACCCCCAATGTGCTATAACTAACATTTACAGTAACTGATCAGGTATGGGAATACTGCATTTACCCCCAATGAACAATAACTAACATTTACAGTAACTGATCAGGTATGGGAATACTGCATTTACCCCCAATGTGCTATAACTAACATGTACAGTAACTGATTAGGTATGGGAATACTGCATTTACCCCCAATGAACAATAACTAACATTTACAGTAACTGATTAGGTATGGGAATACTGAATTTACCCCCAATGTGCTATAACTAACATTTACAGTAACTGATTAGGTATGGGAATACTGCATTTACCCCAAATGTGATATAACTAACATTTACAGTAACTGATTAGGTATGGGAATACTGCATTTACCCCCAATGAACAATAACTAACATTTACAGTAACTGATTAGGTATGGGAATACTGAATTTACCCCCAATGTGCTATAACTAACATTTACAGTAACTGATTAGGTATGGGAATACTGCATTTACCCCAAATGTGATATAACTAACATTTACAGTAACTGATTAGGTATGGGAATACTGCATTTACCCTCAATGTGCTATAACTAACATTTACAGTAACTGATTAGGTATGGGAATACTGCATTTACCCCCAATGTGCTATAACTAACATTTACAGTAACTGATTAGGTATGGGAATACTGCATTTACCCCCAATGTGCTATAACTAACATTTACAGTAACTGATTAGGTATGGGAATACTGCATTTACCCCCAATATGCTATAACTAACATTTACAGTAACTGATTAGGGATGGGAATACTGCATTTACCCTCAATGTGATATAACTAACATTTACAGTAACTGATTAGGTATGGGAATACTGCATTTACCCCCAATGTGCTATAACTAATATTTACAGTAACTGATTAGGTATGGGAATACTGCATTTACCCCCAATGTGCTATAACTAACATTTACAGTAACTGATTAGGTATGGGAATACTGCATTTACCCCCAATATGCTATAACTAATATTTACAGTAACTGATTAGGTATGGGAATACTGCATTTATCCCCAATGTGCAATAACTAATATTTACAGTAACTGATTAGGTATGGGAATACTGCATTTACCCCCAATGTGCTATAACTAACATGTACAGTAACTGATTAGGTATGGGAACACTGCATTTACCCCCAATGTGCAATAACTAACATGTACAGTAACTGATTAGGTATGGGAATACTGCATTTACCCCCAATGTGCTATAACTAATATTTACAGTAACTGATTAGGTATGGGAATACTGCATTTACCCCCAATATGCTATAACTAATATTTACAGTAACTGATTAGGTATGGGAATACTGCATTTACCCTCAATGTGATATAACTAACATTTACAGTAACTGATTAGGTATGGGAATACTGCATTTACCCCCAATGTGCTATAACTAACATTTACAGTAACTGATAAGGTATGGGAATACTGCATTTACCCCCAATGTGCTATAACTAACATTTACAGTAACTGATTAGGTATGGGAATACTGCATTTACCCCCAATGTGCTATAACTAACATTTACAGTAACTGATTAGGTATGGGAATACTGCATTTACCCCCAATATGCTATAACTAACATTTACAGTAACTGATTAGGGATGGGAATACTGCATTTACCCCCAATGTTCAATAACTAATATTTACAGTAACTGATTAGGTATGGGAATACTGCATTTACCCCCAATGTGATATAACTAACATTTACAGTAACTGATTAGGTATGGGAATACTGCATTTACCCCCAATGTGCAATAACTAATATTTACAGTAACTGATTAGGTATGGGAATACTGCATTTACCCCCAATGTGCAATAACTAATATTTACAGTAACTGATTAGGTATGGGAACACTGCATTTACCCTCAATGTGCTATAACTAACATTTACAGTAACTGATTAGGTATGGGAATACTGCATTTACCCTCAATGTGCTATAACTAATATTTACAGTAACTGATTAGGTATGGGAATACTGCATTTACCCTCAATGTGCTATAACTAACATTTACAGTAACTGATTAGGTATGGGAATACTGCATTTACCCCCAATGTGATATAACTAACATTTACAGTAACTGATTAGGTATGGGAATACTGCATTTACCCCCAATGTGCAATAACTAATATTTACAGTAACTGATTAGGTATGGGAATACTGCATTTACCCCCAATGTGCTATAACTAATATTTACAGTAACTGATCAGGTATGGGAATACTGCATTTACCCCCAATGTGCAATAACTAATATTTACAGTAACTGATTAGGTATGGGAACACTGCATTTACCCTCAATGTGCTATAACTAACATTTACAGTAACTGATTAGGTATGGGAATACTGCATTTACCCCCAATGTGATATAACTAACATTTACAGTAACTGATTAGGTATGGGAACACTGCATTTACCCCCAATGTGCAATAACTAATATTTACAGTAACTGATTAGGTATGGGAATACTGCATTTACCCTCAATGTGCTATAACTAACATTTACAGTAACTGATTAGGTATGGGAATACTGCATTTACCCCCAATGTGCTATAACTAACATTTACAGTAACTGATTAGGTATGGGAATACTGCATTTACCCTCAATGTGCTATAACTAACATTTACAGTAACTGATCAGGTATGGGAATACTGCATTTACCCCCAATGTGCTATAACTAATATTTACAGTAACTGATTAGGTATGGGAATACTGCATTTACCCTCAATGTGCTATAACTAGGGGTGTGCATCGGCCACTTTTCGTGTTTTGTGTTTTGGTTTTGGATCTGGATCTTTCTTCGTGTTTTGGATCTGGATTGGTTTTGCCAAAACCACCCTTCCGTGTTTTGGGTTCTGGGTTTTGTGTTTTGGATCTGTATTTTTTTGAAAAAAAGCATAAAAACAGCTAAAATCACAGAATTTGTAGGTTTTTCTGCTCCTATGCTATTATTAACCTCAATAACCTTAATTTCCACTCATTTCCAGTCTATTCTGAACACCTCACACCTCACAATAGTGTTTTTATGTCCAAAAGGTTGCACCGAGGTAGCTGGATGACTATGCTAAGCGACACGAGTGGGCGGCACAAACACGTGACCCATCTAGGAGTGACACTGCAGTGGCAGGCAGGATGGCAGTTAGAAAAACTAGGCCCCAAACTGTACATAATGCAAAGAAAAAAAGAGGTGCAAGATGGAATTGTCCTTGGGCCCTCCCACCCACCCTTATGTTGTATAAACAGGACATGCACACTTTAACAAATCAATCATTTCAGCGCCAGGGTCTGCCACACAACTGTGGCTGAAATGATTGGTTCGTTTGGGCCCCCACAAAACAAGCTGGCAATTAATGTGTCCCTGCACAAACTGGCTCTACGGAGGCAAGATGTCATCCTCATCCTCCTCATCCACCGATTCCTCACCCTCTTCAGTGTGTACATCCTCATCCTCACAAAGTATTAACTCGTCCCCACTTGAATCCACCACCACAGGTCCCTCTGTACCTTCTGGAGGCTGGTCTCCCTGGAAGAGCTGATAATTCATTTTGATGAACATCATCTTCTCCACATTCTGTGGAAGCAACCTCCTACGCCTTTCGCTGACAAGGTTCCCGGCTGCACTAAACACTCTTTCGGAGTACACACTGGAGGGGGGGCAACTCAGGTAAAATAGAGCCAGTTTGTACAGGGGCCTCCAAATTGCCTCTTTTTCCTGCCAGTACAGGTATGGACTGTCTGACATGCCTACTTGGATGCTGTCACCGATGTAATCCTCCACCATTCTGTCAATGGTGACAGTATCATATGCAGTGACAGTAGACATGTCAGAAATTGTTGCCAGGTCCTTCAGTCCGGACCAGATGTCCAAACTTGGTCCTGCCTGCCCTGCATCACCGCCAGCGGGTTGCTTAGGATACCTAAGTTTTTTCCTGGCAGCCCCAGTTGCGGGAGAAAATGAAGAAGGAGCCGTTGACGTGTCACGTTCCGCTTCAGCTGACAGTGTGTTCACCAGCAGGTCTTTGCACCTCTGCAGGCTTGTGTCGGCCGGAAAGAGAGACACCACATAGGCTTTAAACCTAGGATCGAGCACGGTGGCCAAAATGTAGTGGTCTGATTTCAACAGATTGACCACCCTGGAATCCTGGCAAAGCGAATGAAGGGCTTCATCCACAAGTCCCACATGCCGAGCGGAATCGCTCCGTCTTAGCTCCTCCTTCACTTTCTCCAGCTGCTTCTGCAAAAGCCTGATGAGGGGAATGACCTGACTCAAGCTGGCAGTGTCTGAACTGACTTCACGTGTGGCAAGTTCGAAGGGCTGAAGAACCTTGCACAACACGGAAATCATTCTCCACTGCGCTTGAGTCAGGTGCATACCCCCTCCTTTGCCTATGTCATAGGTGGATGTATAGGCTTGTATGGCCTTTTGCTGCTCCTCCATCCTCTGAAGCATATAGAGGGTTGAGTTCCACCGCGTCACAACCTCTTGCTTCAGGTGATGGCGGGGCAGGTTCAAGAGTGTTTGCTGGCGCTCCAGTCTTCGGCACGCAGTCGCTGAATGGCGAAAGTGGCCAGAAATTTTTCGGGCCACCCAAAGCGTCTCCTGCACGCCCCTGTCGCTTTTCAGAAAATTCTGCACCACCAAGTTTATTGTGTGAGCAAAACATGGGACGTGCTGGAATTTGCCCAGATGTAATGCCCGCACAATATTGGTGGCGTTGTCAGATATCACAAATCCCCAGGAGAGTCTAAGTGGGGTAAGCCACTGGGCGATGATTTCCCTCAGTTTCTCTAAGAGGTTGTCGGCGGTGTGCCTCTTACTGAAACCGGTGATACACAGCGTAGCCTGCCTTGTAACGAGCTGGCGTTTCTGAGATGCTGCTACTGGTGACGCTGCTGCTGTTGCTGCGTAAGGTGATACATCTACCCAGTGGGCTGTCACAGTCATATAGTCCTTAGTCTGCCCTGTTCCACTTGTCCACATGTCCGTGGTTAAGTGGACATTGTGTACAACGGCATTTTTCAGGACACTGAGGACACTTTTTCTGACGTTTCTGTACAGTCTCGGTATCGCCTGCCTAGTGAAGTGGAATCTAGACGGGATTTGGAACCGGGGACACACTACCTCCATCAATTGTCTAAATCCCACTGCACTAATGGCGGATACCGGACGCACGTCTAACACCAACATAGCAGTCAAGGCCTCAGTTATACGTTTTGCTTCAGGATGACTGCTGTCGTACTTCATCCTCCTCGCTAAGGACTGTTGGAGGGTCAATTGTTTAGTAAAAGTAGTGGTGTTCCTACTTCCTCTCTGGGATGATGAACGACTCCCAGCAGCAGCAGCAACAGCAGCAGCGGCAGCAGTAGGCGTAGCAATGCAGGATCCTCCGGAGGAATCCCGGATAGGAGAGTCAGTCATGCCAGTGATATGGCCTGCAGGACTACTTCCGATCCTGACTAAGGAGGAAATTGACGAGGAGGGAGTTGACGGTGTGGTTTGCAGGCGCTTGGATACAACAGGACAACGGGATTTAGGTGTCCCTGGACTGCTTACGGTCTGAGCCAAAGTTTCTGAACTTGACAGTAACTTTTTATGAACGCGCTGCAGGTGCCGTATAAGGGAGGATGTTCCTAGGTGGTTGACGTCCCTACCCCTACTTATTTCACCTTTACATATGGTACATATGGCAAGACAGTTGTTGTCCGGATTTGGATAGAAATATTGCCAGACCAAAGAGGTGGAATGTTTGGTCTTCTGCCCAGGCATGACCGTGATGGGCTTTTTCATCCCACGGACAACAACTGTCTCCCCCGGAGCCTGATTTAAACAAACCACATCACCATCAGAATCCTCCTCGCCAACTTCCTCCTCAGCGCCAGCTACACCAGTATCCTCATCCTGTTGTACTTCAACAGTGACATCTTCAATTTGCATATCAGCAAGTGGACTGTGGGTGCTCCTTTCAGCACTTGCAGGGGGCGTGCAAATGGTGGAAAGAGCCACCTCTTCCCGTCCAGTGCTGGGAAGGTCAGGCATCGCAACCACCACCACACTTGGACTCTCTTTGGGGATTTGTGATATCTTCTTAGAAAGCACAGTTCTTCGCTGTGCTTTTGCCAGCTTAACTCTTTTGATTTTTTTAGTGGGAGGAGTGCTTCCATCGTCATGTGAAGCTGAACCACTAGTCATGAACATACTAGGGATCGACCTTAGCCGTTCCTTGCCACTCCGTGTCGTAAATGGCATATTGGCAAGTTTACGTTTCTCTTCAGCTGATTTAAATGTCTTTTTCAAGGTCATTTTCCTGAACTTTGCCATTTGGGATTGTATGTGCCCTCTACTATGACATTGGGCATCGGCCTTGGCAGACGACGTTGATGGCATGTTATCGTCTATGTCATGACTAGTGGCAGCAGCTTCAGCACTAGGAGGAAGTGGTTCTTGATCTTTCTCTATTTTATTTTTATCGGAGAAAGTTTGGTCCTCCATTTATGTTATATCGATTTGATATATACGTGCGGCTAAACACAGAAAATAATTTTTTTTTTGGTTCGGACTGGAGTGTACTTTGTGGGTTACAGCACCCTTTAACGGTCAAGCCAGCCGGCCCTTTACTTATGACACAGGCGCACTCTTGGCACTACTTTGTTGATGCACGTGCGGCTACTGCGCACACAATTCACAAACACAGAAAATAATTTTTTTTTGGTTTGGACTGGAGTGTACTTTGGGGGTTACAGCACCCTTTAACGGTCAAGCCAGCCGGCCCTTTACTTATGACACAGGCGCACGCTTGGCACTACTTTGTTGATGCACGTGCGGCTACTGCGCACACAATTCACAAACACAGAAAATAATTTTTTTTTGGTTTGGACTGGAGTGTACTTTCGGGGGTTACAGCACCCTTTAACGGTCAAGCCAGCCGGCCCTTTACTTATGACACAGGCGCACGCTTGGCACTACTTTGTTGATGCACGTGCGGCTACTGCGCACACAATTCACAAACACAGAAAATAATTTTTTTTTAGGTTTGGACTGGAGTGTACTTTCGGGGGTTACAGCACCCTTAACGGTCAAGCCAGCCGGCCCTTTACTTATGACACAGGCGCACGCTTGGCACTACTTTGTTGATGCACGTGCGGCTACTGCGCACACAATTCACAAACACAGAAAATAATTTTTTTTTTGGTTTGGACTGGAGTGTACTTTCGGGGGTTACAGCACCCTTAACGGTCAAGCCAGCCGGCCCTTTACTTATGACACAGGCGCACGCTTGGCACTACTTTGTTGATGCACGTGCGGCTACTGCGCACACAATTCACAAACACAGAAAATATATTATTTTTTTAGCACTTGGGGGGAGCACCCCTGATGGACAGAGCACCCCCTGGACAACACTACAGCACCCCTTTAGGACTGGGACACTGCACAGGACTTTGGAACTGACTGCACAACACAGTCCAGCCAGCCCCTATGGACTTTGAAGTAGTGGACACAGCCCCTATTAACAACAGCAGCACAGCACAACACAGCCAGCCCCTATGGACTTTGAAGTAGTGGACAACAGCAGCACTACACTACACTACACTACACAGCACTAACTCCCACCCTCCCTCTTCACTGTCCACAGCCGAGTGAGAAAATGGCGCCGACGCGGGTACCTTATATAGGATCCAAAACCCGCGAGACTCGGAAGGCGGGATGATGACGTTTTGCCTCGATGTCAGATCCGAGTCAGGCGGGAAAAGTCGAGCCTGACTCGGATCGGACTCGGATCGGGGGGGCTCGGGGGGGTTCGGATTTCAGAAATCCGAACCCGCTCACCCCTAGCTATAACTAACATTTACAGTAACTGATTAGGTATGGGAATACTGCATTTACCCCCAATGTGCTATAACTAACATTTACAGTAACTGATCAGGTATGGGAATACTGCATTTACCCCCAATGTGCTATAGCTAACATTTACAGTAACTGATTAGGTATGGGAATACTGCATTTACCCCCAATGTGATATAATGAACTAACATTTACAGTAACTGATTAGGTATGGGAATACTGCATTTACCCCCAATGTGCTATAACTAACATTTACAGTAACTGATTAGGTATGGGAATACTGCATTTACCCCCAATGTGCTATAACTAATATTTACAGTAACTGATTAGGTAAGGGAATACTGCATTTACCCCCAATGTGCTATAACTAATATTTACAGTAACTGATTAGGTATGGGAATACTGCATTTACCCCCAATGTGCTATAACTAACATTTACAGTAACTGATTAGGTATGGGAATACTGCATTTACCCTCAATGTGCTATAACTAACATTTACAGTAACTGATTAGGTATGGGAATACTGCATTTACCCCCATTATGCTATAACTAACATTTACAGTAACTGATTAGGTATGGGAATACTGCATTTACCCCCAATGTGATATAACTAACATTTACAGTAACTGATTAGGTATGGGAATACTGCATTTACCCCCAATGTGCAATAACTAACATTTACAGTAACTGATTAGGTATGGGAATACTGCATTTACCCCCGATGTGCTATAAATAACATTTACAGTAACTGATTAGGGATGGGAATACTGCATTTACGCCCAATGTGCAATAACTAACATTTACAGTAACTGATTAGGTATGGGAATACTGCATTTACCCCCAATGTGATATAACTAACATTTACAGTAACTGATTAGGTATGGGAATACTGCATTTACCCCAAATGTGCTATAACTAACATTTACAGTAACTGTTTAGGTATGGGAATACTGCATTTACCCCAAATGTGCTATAACTAACATTTACAGTAACTGATTAGGTATGGGAACACTGCATTTACCCCCAATGTGATATAACTAACATTTACAGTAACTGATTAGGTATGGGAACACTGCATTTACCCCCAATGTGCAATAACTAACATTTACAGTAACTGATTAGTGATGGGAATACTGCATTTACCCCAATGTGCAATAACTAACATTTACAGTAACTGATTAGTGATGGGAATACTGCATTTACCCCAAACGTGCTATAACTAACATTTACAGTAACTGATTAGGGATGGGAATACTGCATTTACCCCCAATGTGATATAACTAACATTTACAGTAACTGATTAGGGATGGGAATACTGCATTTACCCCCAATGTGATATAACTAACATTTACAGTAACTGATTAGGGATGGGAACACTGCATTTAGCCCCAATGTGCTATAACTAATATTTACAGTAACTGATTAGGTATGGGAATACTGCATTTACCCCCAATGTGCTATAACTAATATTTACAGTAACTGATTAGGTATGGGAATACTGCATTTACCCCCAATGTGATATAACTAACATTTACAGTAACTGATTAGGGATGGGAATACTGCATTTACCCCCAATGTGATATAACTAACATTTACAGTAACTGATTAGGGATGGGAATACTGCATTTACCCCCAATGTGCTATAACTAATATTTACAGTAACTGATTAGGTATGGGAATACTGCATTTACCCCCAATGTGCTATAACTAATATTTACAGTAACTGATTAGGGATGGGAATACTGCATTTACCCCCAATGTGATATAACTAACATTTACAGTAACTGATTAGGGATGGGAATACTGCATTTACCCCCAATGTGCTATAACTAACATTTACAGTAACTGATTAGGGATGGGAATACTGCATTTACCCCCAATGTGCTATAACTAATATTTACAGTAACTGATTAGGTATGGGAATACTGCATTTACCCCCAATGTGCTATAACTAATATTTACAGTAACTGATTAGGTATGGGAATACTGCATTTACCCCCAATGTGCAATAACTAACATGTACAGTAACTGAATAGGTATGAGAATACTGCATTTACCCTCAATGTGCTATAACTAACATTTACAGTAACTGATTAGGTATGGGAATACTGCATTTACCCCCAATGTGATATAACTAACATTTACAGTAACTGATTAGGGATGGGAATACTGCATTTACCCCCAATGTGATATAACTAACATTTACAGTAACTGATTAGGGATGGGAATACTGCATTTACCCCCAATGTGCTATAACTAATATTTACAGTAACTGATTAGGTATGGGAATACTGCATTTACCCCCAATGTGCTATAACTAATATTTACAGTAACTGATTAGGGATGGGAATACTGCATTTACCCCCAATGTGATATAACTAACATTTACAGTAACTGATTAGGGATGGGAATACTGCATTTACCCCCAATGTGCTATAACTAACATTTACAGTAACTGATTAGGGATGGGAATACTGCATTTACCCCCAATGTGCTATAACTAATATTTACAGTAACTGATTAGGTATGGGAATACTGCATTTACCCCCAATGTGCTATAACTAATATTTACAGTAACTGATTAGGTATGGGAATACTGCATTTACCCCCAATGTGCAATAACTAACATGTACAGTAACTGATTAGGTATGAGAATACTGCATTTACCCTCAATGTGCTATAACTAACATTTACAGTAACTGATTAGGTATGGGAACACTGCATTTACCCTCAATGTGCTATAACTAACATTTACAGTAACTGATTAGGTATGGGAATACTGCATTTACCCCCATTATGCTATAACTAACATTTACAGTAACTGATTAGGGATGGGAATACTGCATTTACCCCCAATGTGATATAACTAACATTTACAGTAACTGATTAGGTATGGGAATACTGCATTTACCCCCAATGTGCAATAACTAACATTTACAGTAACTGATTAGGTATGGGAATACTGCATTTACCCCCGATGTGCTATAAATAACATTTACAGTAACTGATTAGGGATGGGAATACTGCATTTACGCCCAATGTGCAATAACTAACATTTACAGTAACTGATTAGGTATGGGAATACTGCATTTACCCCCAATGTGATATAACTAACATTTACAGTAACTGATTAGGTATGGGAATACTGCATTTACCCCAAATGTGCTATAACTAACATTTACAGTAACTGTTTAGGTATGGGAATACTGCATTTACCCCAAATGTGCTATAACTAACATTTACAGTAACTGATTAGGTATGGGAACACTGCATTTACCCCCAATGTGATATAACTAACATTTACAGTAACTGATTAGGTATGGGAACACTGCATTTACCCCCAATGTGCAATAACTAACATTTACAGTAACTGATTAGTGATGGGAATACTGCATTTACCCCAATGTGCAATAACTAACATTTACAGTAACTGATTAGTGATGGGAATACTGCATTTACCCCAAACGTGCTATAACTAACATTTACAGTAACTGATTAGGGATGGGAATACTGCATTTACCCCCAATGTGATATAACTAACATTTACAGTAACTGATTAGGGATGGGAATACTGCATTTACCCCCAATGTGATATAACTAACATTTACAGTAACTGATTAGGGATGGGAACACTGCATTTAGCCCCAATGTGCTATAACTAATATTTACAGTAACTGATTAGGTATGGGAATACTGCATTTACCCCAAATGTGCTATAACTAATATTTACAGTAACTGATTAGGTATGGGAATACTGCATTTACCCCCAATGTGATATAACTAACATTTACAGTAACTGATTAGGGATGGGAATACTGCATTTACCCCCAATGTGATATAACTAACATTTACAGTAACTGATTAGGGATGGGAATACTGCATTTACCCCCAATGTGCTATAACTAATATTTACAGTAACTGATTAGGTATGGGAATACTGCATTTACCCCCAATGTGCTATAACTAATATTTACAGTAACTGATTAGGGATGGGAATACTGCATTTACCCCCAATGTGATATAACTAACATTTACAGTAACTGATTAGGGATGGGAATACTGCATTTACCCCCAATGTGCTATAACTAACATTTACAGTAACTGATTAGGGATGGGAATACTGCATTTACCCCCAATGTGCTATAACTAATATTTACAGTAACTGATTAGGTATGGGAATACTGCATTTACCCCCAATGTGCTATAACTAATATTTACAGTAACTGATTAGGTATGGGAATACTGCATTTACCCCCAATGTGCAATAACTAACATGTACAGTAACTGAATAGGTATGAGAATACTGCATTTACCCTCAATGTGCTATAACTAACATTTACAGTAACTGATTAGGTATGGGAATACTGCATTTACCCCCAATGTGATATAACTAACATTTACAGTAACTGATTAGGGATGGGAATACTGCATTTACCCCCAATGTGATATAACTAACATTTACAGTAACTGATTAGGGATGGGAATACTGCATTTACCCCCAATGTGCTATAACTAATATTTACAGTAACTGATTAGGTATGGGAATACTGCATTTACCCCCAATGTGCTATAACTAATATTTACAGTAACTGATTAGGGATGGGAATACTGCATTTACCCCCAATGTGATATAACTAACATTTACAGTAACTGATTAGGGATGGGAATACTGCATTTACCCCCAATGTGCTATAACTAACATTTACAGTAACTGATTAGGGATGGGAATACTGCATTTACCCCCAATGTGCTATAACTAATATTTACAGTAACTGATTAGGTATGGGAATACTGCATTTACCCCCAATGTGCTATAACTAATATTTACAGTAACTGATTAGGTATGGGAATACTGCATTTACCCCCAATGTGCAATAACTAACATGTACAGTAACTGATTAGGTATGAGAATACTGCATTTACCCTCAATGTGCTATAACTAACATTTACAGTAACTGATTAGGTATGGGAACACTGCATTTACCCTCAATGTGCTATAACTAACATTTACAGTAACTGATTAGGTATGGGAACACTGCATTTACCCCCAATGTGCTATAACTAACATTTACAGTAACTGATTAGGTATGGGAATACTGCATTTACCCCCAATGTGCTATAACTAACATTTACAGTAACTGATTAGGGATGGGAATACTGCATTTACCCCCAATGTGCTATAACTAACATTTACAGTAACTGATTAGGTATGGGAATACTGCATTTACCCTCAATGTGCTATAACTAACATGTACAGTAACTGATTAGGGATGGGAATACTGCATTTACCCCCAATGTGCTATAACTAACATGTACAGTAACTGATTAGGTATGGGAATACTGCATTTACCCTCAATGTGCTATAACTAACATTTACAGTAACTGATTAGGTATGGGAATACTGCATTTACCCCCAATGTGCTATAACTAACATTTACAGTAACTGATTAGGTATGGGAATACTGCATTTACCCCCAATGTGCTATAACTAACATTTACAGTAACTGATTAGGTATGGGAATACTGCATTTACCCCCAATGTGCTATAACTAATATTTACAGTTACTGATTAAGTATGGGAATACTGCATTTACCCCCAATGTGCAATAACTAATATTTACAGTAACTGATTAGGTATGGGAATACTGCATTTACCCCCAATGTGCTATAACTAACATGTACAGTAACTGATTAGGTATGGGAACACTGCATTTACCCCCAATGTGCAATAACTAACATGTACAGTAACTGATTAGGTATGGGAATACTGCATTTACCCCCAATGTGATATAACTAACATTTACAGTAACTGATTAGGTATGGGAATACTGCATTTACCCCCAATGTGCTATAACTAACATTTACAGTAACTGATTAGGTATGGGAATACTGCATTTACCCCCAATGTGATATAACTAACATTTACAGTAACTGCTTAGGTATGGGAATACTGCATTTACCCCCAATGTGCTATAACTAATATTTACAGTAACTGATTAGGTATGGGAATACTGCATTTACCCTCAATGTGCTATAACTAACATGTACAGTAACTGATCAGGTATGGGAATACTGCATTTACCCCCAATGTGACATAACTAATATTTACAGTAACTGCTTAGGTATGGGAATACTGCATTTACCCCCAATGTGCTATAACTAATATTTACAGTAACTGATTAGGTATGGGAATACTGCATTTACCCTCAATGTGCTATAACTAACATGTACAGTAACTGATCAGGTATGGGAATACTGCATTTACCCCCAATGTGCTATAACTAACATTTACAGTAACTGATTAGGTATGGGAATACTGCATTTACCCCCAATGTGCTATAACTAATATTTACAGTAACTGATTAGGTATGGGAATACTGCATTTACCCTCAATGTGCTATAACTAACATTTACAGTAACTGATTAGGTATGGGAATACTGCATTTACCCCCAATGTGATATAGCTAACATTTACAGTAACTGATTAGGTATGGGAATACTGCATTTACCCCCAATGTGCTATAACTAATATTTACAGTAACTGATTAGGTATGGGAATACTGCATTTACCCCCAATGTGCTATAACTAACATTTACAGTAACTGATTAGGTATGGGAATACTGCATTTACCCCCAATGTGCTATAACTAATATTTACAGTAACTGATTAGGTATGGGAATACTGCATTTACCCCCAATGTGATATAACTAACATTTACAGTAACTGATTAGGTATGGGAATACTGCATTTACCCCCAATATGCTATAACTAATATTTACAGTAACTGATTAGTGATGGGAACACTGCTTTACCCCCAATGTGCTATAACTAACATTTACAGTAACTAATTATAAAACAAATAATGATGACATTTACTTTCTATACTAATACCTGATTGTTGTTTATGGTTTACAGAATGGATTATAGAAAAAATAATTAGCATTTGCAAATTTTTTTACATATAGAGCAGGATGCAGCAACCTGAGAAATGTGGTCAAACCCGCAAAATGCGGTTTCAACCGTATTTCTCATATTTCTCAATGCACTTCGGGACTTGGTTGTGGTGGGTGACACCATCTTCATGATGACATTACCCATAGAAGCCTATGGGTTTTTCTCTGCAGAGTGCTGTGAGTGGGATCCAATCAGATGCCGCCCCACACCCCCTGCACCACGTGCGTCCTTCTGCGCATGTGCAGAAAACCGCCAGTGGGAGTCCTGGGTCATAGACCCGGAAGTCCCTCCATCGCAAAGGGCTGCTCTTTCTGAGAGAGTGGTCCTTTGCCGTGCTCATCTTGCATACCGGCGTTACCAACAACGGCATGCAAAGAGCGGCAGGATGCATTACATCCCACCTGCGATGCGTCATACGTCCCACCCATAATCCATTATGATTGTAAATGATGTACCCCCATCTGTTACACATGTATGCATGTTACTGTGTGTGTGTTGGAACCACCATGTGTATTAGACAACAGACACTTATACAAGAGAAAACTACAAAGAAATAATGTAACATTTTAGGAGTAGTATATAAATATATATTTTTTCATGAAGTCACCCATAGTTTTATTATTTTATACAACACTCTTAAGCTTTAACTAACTAATAAATAAGACACAGACAACTGAATAGAATTGGTAAAAGAGGTTACAGCCAAATTTATTATATGAAATTAGAATTGTTAATTAGTCCTGGTGGCGAAAAAGCAGTGCTACCTCGGTCCACAGCTCATAGTTAATTGAACGCTTTACCAAAATGGGGTGGAGTTTTCTCCACCCCCTGCTCAAGCTATCCGGGGTAGAACCAACCCCCTTAACTAGCATAGTGCTGGTCCCTCCCAAGGATGAAGAACTGGTTCTCCCTTAAGGTTGTAACCGACTCGCCTTTCTTAAAGGGGGAATGCTAGCCAAGCTCTGCTGCGCTAAATTGAGCAGCCAAGGAGCACTGCTTTCCGCCAACATCGTGGACAAGAAGAATGGCCACGTAACACCACCAAAGATAAAAAAGAAAAAACCCAGTCCTTACTAACTATTCCAATGAGGCTAGGATATCAGAGACGCAAAAACCCTAAACCTTCCTCAGTGAGGTGCACTCCATCCGGCCTATTTAAATGCGCCTCCTCATAATGAAGACGAGGGTGTTTGATAGCACGCCCACCTAAGCCAACCACAAACCTAGACACTGCAGCATTCAGCTTCCTCCTTACTCTGTCTAGGGCTGCCCCACCTTGTGTACCTCGCCAGAAGCTCCTTGGAATCATCTCAGACCAACAAAGTTTAACCAGTGGCCAACGTTCTGCTACAAATTTCAAATCTCACTTAATAGCAATGATCGTTTCAACTCCTTTACACGTGCCCAGGTCATTACCACCCAAGTGCATGATCAGACAGGTGTCCCCCACTTGCTCTCTGACTGCCATAGCTGGTCCAAAAGGCCGCTCCAACTAAAACCTCTCAACCCTATCCAACAAACCTTAAAAGGGGCTAAGCTGGCCCCATTATGCCTACTAGCCCAGTAAACAAAAGAATGCCCAACAATCCACACCCGGCAATCTTTCTTCAAAAAACCTGTGATGGAAAGAACCGTATAACATAACGTTAATAATTTTGAATTGACCATTGAACAAAAACTTGAAAACGGAACAAAAACAGGGAAGGGAAAAATTGAGTTGTTTAAGCGACCCAGATGGAGGTGAACAACACCAAACCTCTTTCTTTGAGGGCAAAGGTGAAAAGAACTCCAATCCCCCCTAGTGGCGGGTAGCATAAGGCACTGGGTTTCCTAAATAACAAACTCGCAAGGGGCAACACTACTTCTGTAACTTATCACCCCTTATATAACCCTTGTAAGCTGAAGACTTCCATCTACCCAAGTGCTTAATTGCTTCCGTGGAAGAACCTGTTGCTGCAGCGCAAGTTGCCACCCCAATCCTAAACAAATGGGTGCCGTACTCTTCAGTCGGCACATCCAAAGCTATCAGGCATCTATTGAAAACGCTTGCAAACTGGAACTTAGATAGGGGGGAAAGATCTTCATGAATAAGCCATTGAGCTCCCCCTTTAGGATGCTGCTTATTATATCTGTTAGCTAGAGTGACCGGGCAGATGCCCGGCTCCGGGTGCGAGGGGACAGAATTCCAACGCCCCCGACCCATCTGATCCATTTTTGATTTGTGTATTTTTAACAATATGGCACTTTCTTTAACTACAACACAAAAGCAACCCTGAGTTGACTTATGCTTTATTTTTTCCACTAACTCCCCAAACCATAATGCGCCAAAAAATGCAAGCACAAATGCCAAACTAAACAAATTTGCTTCAAATTTCCTTTGGCTACTCCTGAAACTGCCAACACTAAATCCTTCAACATACCCACATCTATTGGCCTACGGGAATCGGACGGAGCTGCTCGCTCCTTCGCCCAGCCTCTCATTGCTTTAGTAATGATGAAAGACTTCGTAGGATCATTTAAACCGTACATTTGTGAGAAATATGAAATGCCAGCTAAGGCGCCAGACATCGAAGCTTTTGAATGTCCACTTTCATGCCCCTGCCACACAAACTCAGACATGCTGACCTGCAGCTCCTTACCCGGCTCGGAGTTTGCTAGAAAAACTTGCCATTCACTCCACGCTGTGGAATAAGACCTCAACGTACCTGGCGCGAGTGCCCTCAAAGCGATTCCTTCCATGCCGGATTTATGATCTGCCAAACAAAATCAGGAAAAGGCAAACCATGAATCCTGGCAGCCGGGGCCAATGACCTAAACCTCCCCCTCTGGAACCGAGACAAGGCATCTGCTATCCCATTCTCCACACCAGGAGTTTCTCAACAGACAAACAAAAACTAACTGCCTAAGCAGCCTGAGCACTTGGGGGCAGACCGACCTCTGGTTGTTAGTGGCTTGAACCACCCCCAAGTTATCGCACCAAAACACTATTCTCCGATTGCTAAACTTTGAAGCCCAGAGCTCCACCGCTACCACAATTGGAAATAGCTCCAACAGGAGCAACTTACGTGTCATACCCTCCCGATGCCATGAATTGGGCCAAGCCTCAGCGCACCATTCCCTGCCAAAAAATGCTCCAAAACCTAATGCCCCTGATGCATCTGTGAACAATTGAAGTTCGTGATTGGCTACAGACGAAGCGAGCCAAATGCGAACCCCATTAAACTCCCGTAGGAATCTTAACCAGACCTTAAAGTCTTCTTTCATGTCTGCCAAAAGGCGGACCATGTGGCAAGCTTTTTTGACGCCGGCAGAGGCACGCTGCAGCCTGCGACAAAAAACCCTACCCATGGGAATGACGCGACAAGCAAAATTCAGCAAGCCTAGTAGCGACCTCAGTTGCTTCAGTTATTTTCTTAACTGATGTAAAATGCAATAACAACTCGCTGATCTTCTGCACCTTATCACAGGGGAGCCTGCATAAACCCAAATCAGTGTCGATTTCAATACCAAGGTAAGATAAACAAGTAACGGGGCCCTCTGTTTTTTTGTGTGCAGTGGGAACACCCATTGAACCAAAAAGCGCCTTGATCGAAAAAAAGCAAGTCACTACAGACTGCGCTATCGGCCAGCCCTACAAAAAGGAAATCGTCAAGATAATGAGAGACGTCTGCATGGCCAGTGCCCGCTTGTAGACACTACTGCAAAAAGGTGCTAAAACACTCAAAAAAGAACAAGAAATAGAACAGCCCATGGGCAGACACTTGTCTATGTAAATTGAATCACCTATCCGAAAACCCATGTACTTCAATGATTTGGGATGCAAAGGGAGCAACCTGAAGGCCGATTCAACATCGAACTTTGCTAACAAAGCCCCTTTACCAAAATCCTGCACGATACCAAGTGCATCCTCAAATGAATGGTATGTGACACTGCAATCAACCGGATCTAAAGCATCATTAACTGACCCTCCTTCCGGGTAAGACAAGTGCTCAATTAACCTGAACTTTCCTTGCTCCTTTTTTGGAACCACGCCTAACGGGGAAATGCAAAGATTTTCCAGAGGCGGAGAGGTAAAAGGGCCACACATCCGCCCCAAACTCAGCTTGACCTCTATTTTCTCCATGACCACCTCTGGAAAATCCCTAGCTGACTTAAGATTTCTTCTAGCTACAACCATAACTGGACGAACCAACGGTAACCTAAAACCCTCTTTAAAACCCTGTAATAGGAAGGCCGCTTCCTCCTTAAGAGGATAACACCTCAACCAGTGCTCTAATACCTCCAATCTTATTGGAGATGCAGCTTTATTTAGCACCTGTACGCTGGTCCCTTTTTCCTATTACGGAACCCCGGGGCGATTGCATTCCTTTGTTGTATGATTTCCCCCACAGAGCATGCACATGTACACTGGGCATTATTAAACGCGTAGCACTTCCCCTTGCCTCCCGTATTAAATCTTGGGCGGGCTGGAAAGGGATGTTTTCACCCCACCGTAGGCTCGACAGCTGACCGGGCTTGCTGCGTAACTTCCAGCCACACCTCCACATCTTTAAACCCAAAACTAAAAATGTTCTGGCCATCCTGTTTTTTCCTAAAAAGTTCATAATACTGCCTCCAAACATTATGCCCAGCTGCGACCTGCATACCCTGCACTAAATGCAGGTACTTCAGCACATTCAGAAACTCAGCTGGGCGTGTCTCGATATAACAGGCAGCAAACACGTATATACAGTGGCGTAACTAGGTATTTGGAGCCCAGGGCATATTTGAAAAGGGAGCCCCCCCAATCCAGAGATGTGCGAGCGCCGAATGCACGCGCAGAAACAAAATGGGCGTGGTTACTTAAAAATAGGGCGTGTCAACATCACACAACCCTTTATTTTCACGCTGAACATTCCTATCCATATGCACCTTAACCCCAGTAGTACCCCTTATACAGTACCCCCAGTATGCAGTTGTGGTCCCTCTTGTGCGTACGAGTTGGGATAAAATTGCTGGCTCGCACCCATGAACGGGTTTGCAAATGACTGCTGGTATGAACCCTGGTTAAAGTAAGGTGAGAAACCAAACGGAGGGGTGGGGGCGGGGCCAGGCCGATAAAACAAGAACTGCCGCCCCGCATTTACATAGGCCGCAGCAGGTGGGGGGGGGGGTCGACACTGGAGCCAGCAACCTGGGCCAAGAACCATAAGGGGTAGCTCTATCTTGTTGCGCAAATGGCCTAGTGAAATGGATTAAAGGGGGTTGGTGCAATGTATCTGCGGGCCTGCTACCTTGACAACTATGATAGGCCTGCGCCCTAGGCGCTGTGGCAAACCCCAGTCCTCCTGAACCTAGGACAGAGAGGGGGCATCAGAGGAGGTTAAAGCCTCCTCTTCATCTAAAATGGCCACCGGAGGTGAGGGGGCATGGCTAGCGGTCGGGGATGCCTGGCACGCAGTTCCCCTAACCCCCTGGGCTAAAATGTTTGGAGGGGGAGTCCCTAGTGCCACCGCCGGACATGGAGGGTTTATGATGCCGGCGCTGCCTGCCGCTGCAGCCGCGGGCGGGAGTGGTCCAAAATGGCCCCCGGGGTTATGCCACTGCGTGGGGCTGCCGGGGGAGCCGGATGGGTTGATATGACTGGAGATTGAGGGAAAGAGATAAACAGGAACTGGATTAATAGAGAAATAGGGTGATAGAGAGTAAGGCTATGTGAAAAGGAACAGAATGTAAGAAAGAAAAAGAGATGAAAATGTTTATGTGAAGAATGAACTGCACACTTTGGCTACTGAGTACTTAACACTCTGGATCTCAAAATGGAAGGAGGCAGTTGACTCCTCCTCCAGCCTTAAAATGCAAGTGCTAAACCCCGCCTCGACGGAGCAGCTAATAGGCTAACTAGATAATGATTGGCAACTGACCTCAACCATAAACCATCAACAAAACCAGCTCTAACTAGTACTGTACCCAACACTGAGCTTATTCAAGCATTCAAATATTTTTATAATAGTTACTATATGCTAAACACCATTCATTGCATTTTTAAGGTCAACAATGCAGTCAGTTAATGTAAATATTACATAATTTACAACCAGAATGGATTTAATGCTGCAGCGTGGTGTCCATCGCACCTGTTCACCGGGTCCGACCGCACATGATGACGTCCTTCAATCGGCGCACACCACGTGACTCACCACCTCCCATTGCTAAGCAACAGAATGACAAAAGAAAAATTGAAAACAGCTTCTTTTGTCATTCTGTTGCTTAGCAACGGGTGGTGGTGAGTCACGTGGTGTGCGCCGATTGAAGGACGTCATCATGTGCGGTCGGACCCGGTGAACAGGTGCGATGGACACCATGCTGCAGCATGCCACTGATTAGTCACAGGGTGTTTGGTGATGGAGTATTTAAGGTATGTGTTCATTGCATTTTTGTACTTTCTGAAGACAATTATAAAAACTGAAATGTTAACCTGTTTGGTCACCGTCTGTTTCTCCTATCGACGTCCGTGAGTGACGCACCTTATGAACTAAATAAGCTATTATCATCGTTCTGAGTGTCGGTCCTGTGCTGGACTAATATATATATATATATATATATATATATATATGAATATATATATATATATGAATGAGAGAGAGAGTGTGTGTGCGTCTCCCTCGTCCTACTTTTGTATGATATAAAGTGGTATATAAGGAGGTTATGCTTTACTAAAAAAAAGGTGCAATAGGAGGAGAGGAGGCTGTGGACGGGGAGCACAGTTCTGGGGAGGGGGGATTGGTGCCTGTCATGCAGTTTGGCAGGAGCAGCAGCAGTGAATGGCCGTTACAGAGGAGCAGCAGCAGTGATTGGCCATTACAGAGGAGCAGCAGCAGTGAATGGCCATTACAGAGGAGCAGCAGCAGTGATTGGCCACTACAGAGGAGCAGCAGCAGTGATTGGCTGTTACAGAGGAGCAGCAGCAGTGATTGGCCATTACAGAGGAGCAGCAGCAGTGAATGGCCATTACAGAGGAGCAGCAGCAGTGAATGGCCGTTACAGAGGAGCAGCAGCAGTGATTGGCCATTACAGAGGAGCAGCAGCAGTGAATGGCCATTACAGAGGAGCAGCAGCAGTGAATGGCCTTTACAGAGGAGCAGCAGCAGTGAATGGCCTTTACAGAGGAGCAGCAGCAGTGAATGGCCGTTACAGAGGAGCAGCAGCAGTGATTGGCCATTACAGAGGAGCAGCAGCAGTGAATGGCCATTACAGAGGAGCAGCAGCAGTGATTGGCCGTTACAGAGGAGCAACAGCAGTGATTGACCGTTACAGAGGAGCAGCAGCAGTGATTGGCCGTTACAGAGGAGCAGCAGCAGTGAATGGCCATTACAGAGGAGCAGCAGCAGTGATTGGCCATTACAGAGGAGCAGCAGCAGTGAATGGCCATTACAGAGGAGCAGCAGCAGTGATTGTCCATTACAGAGGAGCAGCAGCAGTGATTGGCTGTTACAGAGGAGCAGCAGCAGTGACTGGCCATTACAGAGGAGCAGCAGGAATGAATGGCCTTTACAGAGGAGAAGCAGCAATGAATGGCCGTTACAGAGGAGCAGCAGCAGTCAATGGCTGTTGCAGTGGAGCAGCAGCAGTGATTGGCTGTTACAGAGGAGCAGCAGCAGTGAATGGCCATTACAGAGGAGCAGCAGCAATGAATGGCCGTTACAGAGGAGAAGCAGCAGTGAATGGCCGTTACAGAGGAGCAGCAGCAGTGAATGGCCATTACAGAGGAGCAGCAGCAGTGAATGGCCATTACACAGGAGCAGCAGCAGTGAATGGCCATTACAGAGGAGAAGCAGCAGTGAATGGCCGTTACAGAGGAGCAGCAGCAGTGAATGGTCATTACAGAGGAGCAGCAGCAGTGAATGGCCATTACAGAGGAGCAGCAGCAGTGAATGGCCTTTACAGAGGAGAAGCAGCAGTGAATGGCCTTTACAGAGGAGAAGCAGCAGTGATTGGCCGTTACAGAGGAGCAGCAGCAGTGAATGGCCATTACAGAGGAGCAGCAGCAGTGAATGGCCATTACAGAGGAGCAGCAGCAGTGAATGGCCTTTACAGAGGAGAGGCAGCAGTGAATGGCCATTACAGAGGAGCAGCAGCAGTAAATGGCCATTATAGAGGAGAAGCAGCAGTGATTGGCCGTTACAAAGGAGCAGCAGCAGTGAATGGCCATTACAGAGGAGAAGCAGCAGTGATTGGCCGTTACAGAGGAGCAGCAGCAGTGAATGGCCATTACAGAGGAGCAGCAACAGTGAATGGCCGTTACAGTGGAGCAGCAGCAGTGAATGGCCTTTACAGAGGAGCAGCAGCAGTGAATGTCCGTTACAGAGGAGCAGCAGCAGTGAATGGCCGTTAAAGAGGAGCAGGAAATGTCCCTCTCCAGCATGGCGCCATCCTGCTTACCGCATCGTGCCAGCCCTTATGTTGACTATTCTACTGTCACAACTGTGTATAATACATAGAGTGTGTGAACTAGATGCACTACAATGCCCAGCATACCCTACATGCTCTTGGCTGCAACTGAGATATCTCTGCATCCTGTACCTGCAGCTACCTAGTTAGCAAACCTATTCTGGCATATGTACACTGCTGCTACCTACCATCATACTGTCTGCCTATATATACTGTATATGTATCTGGGGGTAGATGGAACAGGGCAATGTTCTGCAGATCCCTAGAAAGGCCAATTATGTGATGATCTGCAGATTATGGGGCCTATTCATCATTGATAAACGGCCTGGTAACCATGCAGATAACGCTAGTTTCCGCATTTATTAGTTACCAGGCCTCTGCAATGCTTACTACTCCCACTTCCACATCCAATATTCTCCTGCACTGCTCCCCTCCTCCAGAACTTACTCCCACCACCCACCACATACAGAATATTTACCAGACAGCATTGCTACAGAGGCTTTACAGTGCACCTGTTCCTCAGAGAGTGTCGGCTCTCCTCACCCTCCCATCACTCTGCTTTTCTGCCTCATTCTGCCATGTTCCCTTCCCAGTTATACCCCATCTCCCTTAGTCTATAAGTTCTCACGAGCAGGGCCCCACACCCTCATGTTCTTTCGCTGCACTCCCTGTCTGCAGTACGTTCCCATTCATGGCTGATGACGATGATCTGTTCTGTCTGCCCGCCCCGGGGCACTGGGTCATTGAGTGGGGCCATTTTATTGTCACATATGTTCTAATTCGGATTTCATGATTTGGTCTGTCCCCTTATTTTATTTAGTTGTATCTCATTATATGGTTCTTTTATGTACATTTTATATGGATGTGGTTGTGTTTTCAATGTAATAGTTTCCTGTACAGCACTATGGACACTATACAATAATGTGAGTAGGCATCTGTGCTGTGGGGAAATCCTGTTATAGTCTAATATGCTGCTGTATAATATGGGGCTCTACAAAATCTGGGCCTGATTCAGAGCCGGACGCTATTTGCGAACGGTCGTTCAGAAAAAGGGGCCGGCTATTTAAATAGAGCGCTCACTCTTTGCGGTCTGTTGATGCCTCTATGTCTGAGAGAGCGAACGAAACATGCGCTCGCTATTTTGTAAAGACGCCCCCTGGCCGTTCGCATCCTACATCATCTCCGCTATTTATTAGATTAGTCGAGTACATCGAAAGGCGTCTGAACTGCTCGCAGTGCTTGTGGTAGGTTTTACTTCCCGCAATCATGCGAGCAGTTCAGGCTAAAAGACAACCAAGTGACGTGGTCGATGACGCTGCTTTGATAATTATGCACTCCCATTAAACGCCCATTTTGACCGTTTGGCACGCCTGCGTTTGGATCTCCACTCCCCGTTTTCAAGCACCTTCCCCTGTTACCATCCACAAACGCCTCATTCTGTCACTCATATTAGCAGGCCCTCGCTGTTTTACGAGTGCACGATTTTCGACCGCAATGACAGGTTGGCGCGTATGCATGCGCAGATGTGCGAACATCGCTCGGAGCGAACGAGCGCCGCTTACGAGCGGCTCTGAATCAGGCCCTCTGTGTCCTCCTCTGTAACGATTACAGCTGGGACTATTCTCAACATCCCTGGACTGTAGGTTCTGGGGAAACAAACAAGAATAAATCCCCTGGAGTTCTAGTATTGCCACCCCAGTGGTCCCAGTGTACTATAATGGACAGTGATATGGAAAGCCTTGCCATTATATATAAAACATGGAGGTACAGTACTGTGCAAAGGTTTTAGGCAGGTGCAGGAAAGATGCTGCAATGTAAGAATGCTTTAAAAAAATATGTGTTAATAGTTTATTATTAAAATGCAAAGTGAATGAACAGAAGAGAAATCTAAATCAAAGTAATATTTGGTGTAACCACCCTTTGCGAGAACTAACCACAGATCTTCTATGGATGTAGGCTTTCTCACATCCTTCTGACAAGTTTGAGGCTGCATTTTAGCAAATGGAGCTGGGGATATGGTCAGGATTAATGGTGTCCTCAATGCTGAGAAATACAGGGAGGTACTTATACGTCATGTAATACCATCAGGGAGGCATCTGATGGGCTCCAAATGTATTCTGCATCAGAACAACGACCCCAAACATACAGCCAATGTCACTAAGGACTATCTTCAGTGTAAAGAAGAACAAGGAGTCCTGGAAGTGCTGATATGGCCCCTACAGAGCCCCGATCTCACCATCACCCAGTCTGTCTGGGATTACATGAAGAGACAGAAGGATATGAGGAAGCTACATCCACAGAAGATCTGGGCTTAGTTCTCCAAGATGTTTGGAACAACCATCCCTGCCGAGTTCCTTCAAAAACTGTGTGCAAGTGTACCTAGAAGAATTGATGCTGTTTTGAAGGCAAAGGGTGATCACACCATATATTGTTTTGATTTACATTTCTCTTCTGTTCATTCACTTCACATTTTGTTAATTGATAACAATAAACTTTTAACACTTCTGTTTGTGAAAGCATTCTTACTTTGCTGCATTTTTTCCTCACCTGCCTAAAACTTTTGAACAGTACTGTAGTTTAATCCTATTATTGCTGCAGGATGGGAATAATGACAGAGGATGGGTAGAACACGTCACTCTGTACTAACAGCATCCTATGTTCCCTCCATAATGGCAGATACAGAACCACACGTTTCCCTGCTCCTGATAGCTAACAGGATGAGCATCCTCCCAGCGCTGTCCCTGGCGGTCTCCTTCCTCCTCTCGCTCCTCTTCCTCCTTTCATTCTGGAGAAAGCAGAAGAAATACCACTTCCTGCCTCCAGGACCAGCCCCAATGCCTCTCCTGGGGAACCTCAAATATGTTGGAGACCGAGCTGCCTGCAAACACTTTCCAGAGGTACGTAACACGGAACATAACAGATGCATCTAATGTAATATAGGAATGTGAGACAAAAAATATGTCCTAATGTCATACCATCAATAAGGGTAATTACTATCCACAAAAAATATATTGAATCTAATCAAACATACCCTTGGTGACAGGACACTGAGCATGGACACTTTCTAGTTGTGCTTCCAACTGTGGGCCTGATTCAGAGCCGGATGCTCTGACCAAAGCGCTCGCTCTGAATCAGGGCCGTCCTAGCTCAAATTGGAGCGGCCAAAAAGATGGTCGCGATGGTCAAGACCATCGCTTTACCATCGGGCTTGCGACGAGACCCTTGTGGTTGGGTCTCATCTGCCGCAAGCCCGGAGTACTTTTGGCTCTATCAGAGCCAAAAACACTCCACTGACATCACTAGTGAAGTCAGTGGGGCCGGACCCAGACGGTAGGCGTTCCCATGGGAATGCCTCCGTCTGGGCAGCCACGCCCCTGGCACGCCCACCAAAGGGGGTGTGCTGTCACTCACCATCGACAGTACGCCCCCTTTGGTGCGAGACCCCGAGCCGGGTCTCACGCATGCGCACGATGGAGCAGCCTCCGTCGTGTGCATGCACATTTGGGAAACATCGACCTGCTTGCGAGTGCTCAGCGCTCGCGAGCGGGTCTGAATGAGACCCTGTGGCTGTTATGATCTGCCTTAATCCTCAACTCAGTGATCATTTATTAAGATACTGGGCATCCTCCCTGCAAGGTCTAGGTGTAAGGAATCCAATGGTGCCATTATCCTATCGGGCAGATGTTTCTCCACTGAAGTCTGGACGTCTACTGTGGAGGCCGCATGCCGAGCTGTTGATTCGATGCTGAGTCTGGGAATTGGTGTGCTCAAGCTAACACAATTCCTTGAGATAGGACGATAATTTAACTGAGTCTAAATGTATTTACTAAAGTGCAGATTTACAAAAGTGGAGTGGTTGTCCATAGCAATCAAACAGATTCTAGCTATTATCTTCTAGATGGTGCTAGATAAATGGTAGAGATATGCGCCAGACCATTTTTGCTGGATGTGGATTTGGCTCTTATTCATCGTCTGGCTTTGGATTTGGATTTGCCAAATGGCTTTGACTGGTTTTGGATTTGGATTTTTTACAAAAGTTACAAAAAAAGCTAAAATCACATAATTCTGGCTTTTTTGTTCCCAGAGTATTATTAACCTCAATAACATTAATTTCCAGTCAATTTAGACCACCTCACAGCTCACAATGTTGTTTTCACCATTTTGGCCAAAGGCTGCAGTGAGCTGGCTGGTTACTAAGTGACAAAGCAGCGGCACAGACAGCACAGTATAAAGCACATCTATGACACATTGCCACACATCAGTGGCAGAAATTAAAGGTAGTGCAAGATGGAATTTTCACCCAGTGGGGTACGGCCAGCAGAGTCACAGTATTTGTAACCACAGAGGACTAAGGCCCAAGGAGTCACAGTGCTTATATACACAGAGGGGTACAGCTCAAGGAGTGACAGTGCTTGTATACACAGAGGGGTACAGCCCAAGGAGTGACAGTGCTTGTATACACAGAGGGCTATGGCCCAAGGAGTCATGGTGCTTGTATACACAGAGTGCTATGGCCCTTGGAGTGACAGTGCTTGTATACAGAGAGGGGAACAGCCCAAGGAGTGACAGTGCTTGTATACACATAGGGCTAAGGCCAAAGGAGTGACAGTGCTTGTATACACAGAGGTGTACAGCCCAAGGAGTCATGGTGCTTGTATACACAGAGGGCTATGGCCCAAGGAGTCACAGTGCTTGTATACACAGAGGGGTACAGACCAAGGAGTCACAGTGCTTGTATACACAGAGGGGTAGAGCCCAAGGAGTCACAGTGCTTGTATACACAGAGGGCTATGGCCCAAGTGGTGACAGAGCTTGTATACACAGAGGGCTACTGCCCAGGGAGTCACGGTGCTTGTATACACAGAGGGGTATAGCCCAAGAAGTCACAGTGTTTGTATACACAGAGGGCTATGGCCCAAGGAGTCACAGTGCTTGAATTCACTGAGGGGTACAGCCCAAGGAGTCACAGTGCTTGTATACACAGAGGGGTACAGCCCAAGGAGTCACAGTGCTTGTATACACAGAGGGCTATGGCCCAAGGAGTCACAGTGCTTGTTTACACAGAGGGGTATAGCCCAAGAAGTCACAGTGTTTGTATACACAGAGGGCTATGGCCCAAGGAGTCACAGTGCTTGAATTCACTGAGGGGTACAGCCCAAGGAGTCACAGTGCTTGTATACACAGAGGGGTACAGCCCAAGGAGTCACAGTGCTTGTATACACAGAGGGCTATGGCCCAAGGAGTCACAGTGCTTGTTTACACAGAGGGCTATGGGCCAAGGAGTCACAGTACTTGTATACACAGAGGGCTATGGCCCAAGGAGTCACAGTGATTGTATACACAGAGGGGTACAGCCCAAGGAGTCACAGTGCTTGTATACACAGAGGGGTACAGCCCAAGGAGTCACAGTGCTTGTATACACAGAGGGCTATGGCCCAAGTGGTGACAGAGCTTGTATACACAGAGGGCTACTGCCCAAGGAGTCACGGTGCTTGTATACACAGAGGGGTATAGCCCAAGAAGTCACAGTGTTTGTATACACAGAGGGCTATGGCCCAAGGAGTCACAGTGCTTGAATTCACTGAGGGGTACAGCCCAAGGAGTCACAGTGCTTGTATACACAGAGGGGTACAGCCCAAGGAGTCATAGTGCTTGTATACACAGAGGGCTATGGCCCAAGGAGTCACAGTGCTTGTATACACAGAGGGCTATGGGCCAAGGAGTCACAGTACTTGTATACACAGAGGGCTATGGCCCAAGGAGTCACAGTGATTGTATACACAGAGGGGTACAGCCCAAGGAGTCACAGTGCTTGTATACACAGAGGGCTAATTCCCAAGGAGTCATAGTGCTTGTATACACAGAGGGCTAATTCCCAAGGAGTCACAGTGCTTGTATACACAGAGGGCTATGGCCCAAGGCATCACAGTGCTTGTATACACAGAGGGGTACAGCCCAAGGAGTCACAGTGCTTATATACAGAGGGCTAGGGCCCAAGGAGTTACGTGCTTGTATACAGACAGGACTATGGCCCAAGGAGTCACAGTGCTTGTATACAGAGTGATAAGGCCCAAGGAGTTACATGCTTGTATACACAGAGGGATACGGCCAAAAGAGTCACAGTGCTTGTATACATTACACAGTGGGATATAGCACATGCCTTGTACACACAGCCACTTGTGAGTCTGGACACAACCACTTTAATCAGCAGAGTAGTGCAGCATACATCAGCATGTCATCCAGTGTGCCCCCCTATACATAGTCACTTAGCAGCACAGCTACTTGTGAGTCTGGAGTGGGCAGCATACATCAGCATCTTCCCCCTACCCTACAGTCATTTTACCAAAATGGGACTGTCCCACTGGATGCAGGACTGTTGGGAGGTATGAATGCAGAGAGACATTGCAGAGCAGTGTGCAGCATCCGAGTGAACAGTGAAATGGCGCCAAGTCCCGGTTGCGGCACCTTATATGGAAATGAACTCTCCCGAAAAACCGACGTCAGGAGGTTGACGTTCGGCCTTGAAGTGGGATCTGAGTCAGGTGGGAACACCAGAGCCAGGGGGACTCAGATCCCCACTGTTCCACAGAATCCGAGCAGCTCATCTCTAATAACTGGTAAGATGAATCTGATTGGTTGCTATGGGCAATATCGCCACTTTAGCAAAGGCGTACTATAGTAAATATACCCCTAAGTCTCTATATCATGGAGGACTTGTGGGTCTTGCTTATTCTCCTGGATGTATAGGTAAGTATCCAGCAGCTGGACTGCCCTGACATATGCTACCCCTGTGGGCATGATGGACGTGACGATCCCCTGACTGTCTGGCCCTGAATTTGGCTGCCTGTTTCATCCCTGCCATGCTCATTTCAGCTGTCCCTGTGCAAGGAAAGACCCACTGGTGTGACGGCTATTGGACCTCTGATCACCTGTATAGGTGGCGGGCGTCCTCCGGCTCTCAGATTCCCCTGCTGCCAGCAGGCGGAGGGTCTGGCTCTGGTGTGTCTGCTTAGCTGCCTCTTGCTGGGTGCTCCCTGCTCCTGACCAAGCCGCTGATGAGATATTTCCAGAGGTGCCCTCTGCGCTCTGTCTGCCTGGGGTGGAGGCTTCTCGTCTGGAGTTCTTCTGCTGCATTGCCGGACTTCGCCTTTTTTGCATTGGAGAGCTTTCCATTGTGATCAGTGTGAGATGCTGTCCTGTCTCCAGGAGCCTATTCATCAACACCAAAATAACAGTTTTAAGGACATTTTTCTTAATTATCGTTATTTTAGTATTAATGAACACACTTAACGCAGGAGATATAACTGATATCACCTGGTTACATCCACCTGCGTTAATTTTCACACTCCCCATACATTAGTATCGGGGGTACATTAGTATGGATACATTAGTATGGGTACATTAGTACATTAGTATGGGTACATTAGTAAATTAGTATGGGTACATTAGTACATTAGTATGGGTACATTAGTAAATTAGTATGGGTACATTAGTACATTAGTATGGGTACATTAGTAAATTAGTATGGGTACATTAGTAAATTAGTATGGGTACATTAGTACATTAGTATGGGTACATTAGTATGGGTACATTAGTACATTAGTATGGGGACATTAGTACATTAGTATGGGTACATTATTTAGTACATTAGTACATTAGTATGGAGACATTAGTACATTAGTACATTAGTATGGGTATATTAGTACATTAGTATGGGTACATTAGTACATTAGTATGGGGATGTGGAAACAAAACTATTCATCAAATTCCAAAAGTGATGTATTTTTGGAATTTGATGGTATTACTATCTGCCACTGTCATATGGCGTACAGCCCCCAATAGTGTACACAAGCTGCCATCTACATATAATACCAGATTACAGCTCCCTCCTACAGGTCGCTCCATTGTCTTGGTCCTCCATGTTGCTTCGGCTCCTACTTTGGGTCTCTCAGCTCTGATGTGTCCTACGTGCTCCCGGCTCCAGTGGCCCTTTCTCCCCGCCAGTCCCTCTGGCTTTGGCTCCGGCGGCACTTTCTCCCCACAGGTCAATTGTGCTCCAGCGGCATTCTCCCTGCAGGTCCCTTGTGCTCCAGCAACATTCTCCCCGCAGGTCCCTTGTGCTCTGGTATCACATTTTCCCCGCAGGTCCCTTGTGCTCCAGCATCATTCTCCCCGCAGGACCCTTGTGCTCCGGCATCATTCTCCCCGCAGGTCCCTTGTGCTCCAGTGACACATTCTCCCCGCAGGTCCCTTGTGCTCCAGTGACACATTTTCCCCGCAGGTCCCTTGTGCTCCGGCATCATTCTCCCCACAGGTCCCTTGTGCTCCAGTGACACATTCTCCCTGCAGGTCCCTTGTGCTCCAGTGACACATTCTCCCCGCAGGTCCCTTGTGTTCCAGTGACACATTCTCCCCGCAGGTCCCTTGTGCTCCAGCATCATTCTCCCCGCAGGTCCCTTGTGCTCCGGCATCATTCTCCCTGCAGGTCCCTTGTGCTCCAGTGACACATTTTCCCCGCAGGTCCCTTGTGCTCCGGCATCATTCTCCCCGCAGGTCCCTTGTGCTCCAGTGACACATTCTCCCTGCAGGTCCCTTGTGCTCCAGTGACACATTCTCCCTGCAGGTCCCTTGTGCTCCAGTGACACATTTTCCCCGCAGGTCCCTTGTGCTCCAGCATCATTCTCCCCGCAGGACCCTTGTGCTCCGACATCATTCTCCCCGCAGGTCCCTTGTGCTCTGGTATCACATTCTCCCCGCAGGTCCCTTGTGCTCCAGTGACACATTCTCCGTGCAGGTCCCTTGTGCTCCGGCATCATTCTCCCCGCAGGTCCCTTGTGCTCCAGTGACACATTCTCCCTGCAGGTCCCTTGTGCTCCAGTGACACATTCTCCCCGCAGGTCCCTTGTGCTCCAGTGACACATTCTCCCCGCAGGTCCCTTGTGCTCCGGCATCATTATCCCCGCAGGTCCCTTGTGCTCCGGTATCGTTCTCCCCGCAGGTCCCTTGTGCTCCAGTGACACATTCTCCCTGCAGGTCCCTTGTGCTCCGGCATCATTCTCCCTGCAGGTCCCTTGTGCTCTGGTATCACATTCTCCCCGCAGGTCCCTTGTGCTCCAGTGACACATTCTCCCCGCAGGTCCCTTGTGCTCCGGCATCATTCTCCCTGCAGGTCCCTTGTGCTCCAGTGACACATTTTCCCTGCAGATCCCTTGTGCTCCGGCATCATTCTCCCCGCTGGTCCCTTGTGCTCCGGCATCATTCTCCCCACAGGTCCCTTGTGCTCCAGTGACACATTCTCCCCGCAGGTCCCTTGTGCTCCAGTGACACATTCTCCCTGCAGGTCCCTTGTGCTCCGGCATCATTCTCCCCGCAGGTCCCTTGTGCTCTGGTATCACATTCTCCCCGCAGGTCCCTTGTGCTCCAGTGACACATTCTCCCCGCAGGTCCCTTGTGCTCCAGTGAAACATTCTCCCCGCAGGTCCCTTGTGCTCCAGTGACACATTCTCCCTGCAGGTCCCTTGTGCTCCGGCATCATTCTCCCCGCAGGTCCCTTGTGCTCTGGTATCACATTCTCCCCGCAGGTCCCTTGTGCTCTGGTATCACATTCTCCCCGCAGGTCCCTTGTGCTCTGGTATCACATTCTCCCCGCAGGTCCCTTGTGCTCCAGTGACACATTCTCCCCGCAGGTCCCTTGTGCTCCGGCATCATTCTCCCTGCAGGTCCCTTGTGCTCCAGTGACACATTTTCCCCGCAGGTCCCTTGTGCTCCAGCATCATTCTCCCCGCAGGTTCCTTGTGCTCCAGTGACACATTCTCCCAACAGGTCTATTGTGCTCCAGTGACACATTCTCCCCGCAGGTCCCTTATGCTCCAGTGACACATTCTCCCCGCAGGTCCCTTGTGCTCCAGTGAAACATTCTCCCCGCAGGTCCCTTGTGCTTCAGCATCATTCTCCCCGCAGGTCCCTTGTGCTCTGGTATCACATTTTCCCCACAGGTCCCTTGTGCTCCAGCGGCACATTCTCCCCACAGGTCCCTCATGCTCCAGTGTCATTCTCCCTGCTGGTCCTTCATGCTCCAGTGTCATTCTCCCAACAGATCTATTGTGCTCCAGTGACACATTCTCCCCACAGGTCCCTTGGGCTCCGGTGGCACTTTCTCCCTGCCGGTGCATGTTACTGCTGATGGGAAGCGTCTCCCCTCCATTCCCCGGTGGCACTTATAAGTGCTTCTTCAATTGTTAAGCTTACTTATAAGTGCCACCAGGGTGGGGAGACGCTTCCCGTCAACAGCAGCATGCAGCGGTGGGCAGAACATAGATTAGTATATTGAAAAAAATAAAAAATATATTATTTTCAATTAGCGCAGCTGCAATCAGTGCTGCGCTTGCGTTGTTCCACTGAATAGAAGCGGCGCATGCGCAGAACTGACTACAGCTGCTGTAAGATAGGAGCAGGTAAGGAAAAGTATCTATTTTTCACAAAAATTACAGCTTTTGTGAATAGATAGTTATGGGGAGGAGGAATGACAGGGAGGAGGAGGAACGAGGGAGGAGGAGGAGGAACAATGGAGGAGGAGGAACGATGGAGAGGAGGAATGATGGATTCCTCCGGTAATTAGGTAGAACTCCATGCCAGCTCTAAACCTACTTACCTCCAGGGAATATTTAGTAATGATGAATAGGCCCCAGTCTGGTGGACCGCTGGGTGCTGCTGCTACTCTACTGGAGCTGTCAGTGAGCAGGGTCTCTGGATCCTGTAACTGGTCCCTGTTTCCAGCTATGGTGCGGACCTGTGGAAATCTGGTTCTGTCTCCAATTGGGTCCCTGTGAGTTACCTGCTACCGACTCTTCTGCCCTGGTGGTGAATCATCTCTGTTCCATGTTTAGTGGTTTGGGACTGTCTGCTGCTTACCTCTGACAGGGACTGTGGTTGAGCTGCATCTGGCACAGGTGGCTTGGGAACTGGGACTACTTCTAGTGTCTAGTGAGCTAGGCCGAATGCCCAAATCACTTTATTGTGCAGGCCCACCTGCCAATAGGCTATAACTAGTGATCTGGGCCTAATGCCCAGATAACCTTATCACACAGGCCCACCTACCAATGGGCGGTATCTAGTGATCTGGGCCTAATGCCCAGATCACTTTATAATGCAGGTCCACCTACTTATGGGCAGTATCTAGTGATCTGGGCCTAATGCCCAAATCACTCACTCCTAACAGGGCCTGTAGGAAAATGCCCACCTCTGGAGCCTAGTGCCCAATTATCTGTCCCCAGGCCTAGCTCCTGACTGTGCCACAGGCTTGATGCTCGAACCCTGGTGGCCTAGGGAGGAGTTAGACAAAAGTGAAGGTGGCCCAAGGCCGCCTACCCATTGCGCTGAGAGAGTCTGCAGTGGGGAACATTGTGAAGCTCTTTTTCTTCCCACCACTGCAGATCTCTCTGGTCCTCAGCTACAGCTCCGCCCTCCGCTGACAGCCGCCGTCCTCAACACTCTGGATTCGGATGTTGATCGCGGAGTCTGCCGTCATCTTATAGCGCCTCTGGAACTCTTCTCCTCTGCAGGCGATCCTCTTCATTCGATCCCTGCCGACGGACTGACTGGCTCCGCTCAGCAGCACCTAATATACGGAGCCGCGAGGGGGTGAAGCCATGATGTGGTGAGCAGTGATTGGCACGCCGTGACAGATCCAGATTGGCTGTCCACCTGCGAGCCATTACTGGCTCGCAAACGGCGCCAATTTCAAAATCAACGTCTTTGATTGGATGCGCTTGAATCTATTCAGATACAAGCTTGTCCAGCCCTGTCTCTCGCAGCCCCACAGCGCCGCCTGAAATGCCATCGATTGCCAGTCCAGTGAACACTGGATTCCGGCATGGGTCAGGCCCTGCACCGGTGACCCTGCTCACACACCCTTTGGACAGCCCCCCAATGGATAATTGCATAAAAAAAAGTAAATAAATGTGTGGAACACCCCAAAAAATTATTTAGAAAAAGGGGGCGATAGAGTGCAAAGTGGGGGTACAAACTTAAAAACTAGCAAAATAGACTTTTAGGGGGTCTGTAAGTATGGGGGAGGTGTTTTTTTGATTGCAGGTGCTTGTTACAGGTGCGTTTTTTAAAACTTTACTTTAGCGACTTTAATCCATGCTTGCACCCATTTTCAAGTACCCCAATTTTGACAGAACTACTTTTTTCACCATTAAAAACTGCTTAATGCTATTCTTCACCACTTGTGCAAAGACGCTAATTAGAAGTTATGGACACACCTTAAGTACCCCAAATAGCTTTATTGGGGCTATTCGGGGGCATGTACATTGATCCCCAATGTTAGTGCATCTTTTAGGGGTTGTCAGGCTGATTTCCCCGATTCCGACACCACTTTTCACCTGTTTTTTATTTGCTGGGTTGCGCTTTAGAATTGAATACGGCAAATCGCGGGGACGCGCACGATAAGTTTCCGCGGCTCAAATACGTGATGTAGGTGAAAAGTCTGACAGGCAAAAAAGTATCACGGGTGTGAAACTAATTGAATACGGCCCTATGTATCAGAAGAATTAGAAATTGTTGGTTAAAGTGAAGAACACTCTCCATTCATTCACTTTGTGATATTGTATTGTCCCATCCTGGCCAGGAAAATAGCTCATCGTAAATATATGTTTTTTATTCAGCAAAAAAAAGAATATTGTAATTACTGTAAACTCTATGAACACGTCCTTTGAAAGTGAAGTCACAGTGATTCCTCCCGGCCGCTGGTGTAGCCCTAATATGCGGCAGATACTTCCCCAGAAGCGCGTGTGCACTGTCCAGCTGCTGCTCACTAGTGACAAAAGTGCATTTCTCCTCCAGCACCACCTGTCAGCAGCTGCATTAGAATATTCATTACTGGCACTTTCTTTTCTTGGTTTGTTTTGTACTGATCACCTTTTCCCCACCCTCCTCCTACACAGACTCCTTGTTCCTGTTCTTCCCTATCCATTCTCTTATTCCCCTTTCTTACCTTCCCTCTTTCTTCTACTTCTTCGAGATGTGCGCGGACACCCTTGTTTTGGATTTGGTTTTAATTCATCATCATGTTTTGGTACTGGTCTTGGCAAAACCACCCTCAAGTGTTTTGGTTTGGATTTGGTTTTGGATTCCATTAAAATCGATAAAAAACAATAAAAACGGGATGTAGTTTAATTCCCGGCTGTCGGGGTGCCAACACTTAGAATGCCGGAACTGGAATCTCAACACCAGTCAGAATCCTGGTGCCAGCATCCAAATGGAAAATATTGGGGTTAGGGTTTAGTGTTAGGCACTGGGGGAGGGTTAGGGTTAGGCACTAGGGGCAGTGGAGTAACTACTGTAGGGTCTTTGGCTCAGGGCAAGATGAAAAATGTCTCCCCACCTCCAACTGTGTGTGCCCGCTGCGGTCTCACTACTCCATCCTTGCACTGAGCAATGGATCTGACACAGCGCCCAGGGCACGTGCCCCGCTCAACTCCCTTGGTTATTCCACTGACTAGGGTGAAGGGTTTAGGCTGTGGGGGACAGGGGGAGTATTAGGTTTAGGGCTAGGGTTAGGATACTTACTGCTTGGGGGGGACCTCACATTATTTTTTTCTTAAATTAACCCTTTAAGACTTTTTATACACAGAGAAGCACACACGGATCTCACTGAGCATGGGTGAAGTGCCGGGGAGTGTGGGGAAAGCACAGGGGAGCATGGGGGAAGTGCCGGGGAGCATGAGAGAAGTGCCAGGGAGCATGGGGAAGCACCAGAAAGCATGGAGGTAGCGCAGAGGAACATGGGGGAAGCATAGGGGAGCATGGGGGAAGTGACGGGGAGCATGTGGGAAGTGCCGGGGGGTGTGTGGGAAGTGCCGGGGAGCATGGGGAAGCGCCGGGCATCATGGGGAAGCACTGGAGAGCATGGGGGAAGCACAGGGGAGCATGGTGAAAGTGCCGGGGAGCATGGGGGAAGTGCCGGGGAGCATGGGGGAAGCTCCGGGGAGCATGGGGAAGCGCCGGGGAGCATGGGGGAAGTGCCGAGGAACATGGGGGAAGCACAGGGGAGCATGGGGGAAGCGCAGATGAGCATGAGGGAAGCACCGGGGAGTGTGGGGAAAGAGCCGGGGAGCGTGGGGGAAGCGCCGGGGAAGCACAGGGGAGCATGGAAGAAGCACAGGGGAGCATGGGGGAAGCACAGAGGAGCATAAGGGAAGCGCCGGGGAGTGTGGGGAAAGTGCCGGGGAGCGTGGGGGAAGCGCCGGGGAAGCACAGGGGAGCATGGGGGAAGCACATGCGAGCATGGGGGAAGCGTAGGGGAGCATGGGGGAAGCGCAGGGGAGCATGGGGGAAGTGCCGGGGAGCATGGAGGAAGTGCCGAGGAGCATGGGGGAAGCGCAGGGGAGCATGGGGGAAGCGCAGGGGAGCATGGGGAAGTGCCGGGGAGCATGGGGGAAGTGCCAAGGAGCATGGTGGAAGTGCAGGGGAGCATGGGGGAAGCACAGGGGAGCATGGGGAAGTACAGGGGAGCAGAGGGAAGCAGGGGGAAAGCACAGGGAAAAGGGGGGAAGTGCAGGGGAGCTGGAGGAAGTGCAGGGGAGTGGGGGAAAGTGCAGGGAAATGGGGGGAAGTACCGGGGAGATGGGGGAAGCTCAGGGGAGGTGGGGGAAGCGCAGGGGAGGTGGGGGAAGCGCAGGGGAGTGGGGGGAAGCGTATGGAAATTGGGGGAAGTACCGGGGAGCTGGGGAAAGTGCAAGGGAGGTGGGGGAAGCGCAGGGGAGTGGGGAAAAGCACAAGGAAATGGGGGGAAGTACCGGGGAGCTGTGGGAAGCGCAGGGGAGTTGGGGGAAGTTCTGGGGTGTGGAGGGAAGCACAGCAGAGTGAGGGGAAGTGCAGGGGAGCGGTGGAAAGCAGCTGTGCAGTATTGTACAAAGAAAATGCAAATACAACAGGAGGCATCTGTAGGAAATAGAAGCCTCTGCGATCTCAGGGCCTGATTCAGAGCCGGACGCTATTTGCACTCGCTCATCCAGAAAAAGGGGCTGGCTATTTAAATTGACCGTTCGCTCTTTGCGGTCTGTTGACGCCTCTTTATTTCTGAATGAGCGAACAAAACATGCGGACATTTATTTGTAAAAAACGCCCCCTGGCCGTTCGCATCATACGTCATCTTCGCTATTTATTAGATTAATCGAGTACATCGAAAGGCGTCTGAACTGCTCGCAGTGCTTGGGGTTGGATTTTCCTACCGCAATCATGCGAACAGTTCAGGCTAAGAGACAACCAAGTGACGTGGTCGATGATGCTGCTTTGTTAATTATGCACACCCTTAAAACGCCCGTTTTGACCGTTTAGCACACCTGCGTTCGGATCTCCACTCCCCGTTTTCAAGCACCTTCCCCTGTTACCACCCACAAACGCCTCATCCTGTCACTCAAATTAGCAGGCATTCGCTATTTTGCGAGCACACGATTTCCGACCACAATGACTGGTTCGCGCATGCGTACTAAAACCCATACGCATGCGCAGATGTGCGAACATCGCTCGGAGCGAACGAGCGGCTGCTTAGGAGCGGCTCTGAATCAGGCCCTCAGTGCGATGTCCATAGTCACAACCATTGTAAGCAGATGCTGTCAGAACCCCTCTGCTAGGTCCAGGAAGTCCGCATCCACTGACTCAGACTTTGAGCTCAGAACACCTACAAAACAGGGCTAGCACGCCCCTGTATTGTACAATGGTTCTGGCATACAGTACTTCCCAACTTTCTTATTTTCCTCCCTGGGAGAAGCCCAGAGAGGACACACAGGTGAGGGGCGATGAGTCACATCATTAGGCCCCGCCCCCTTGTGATAAAATGCCACAAATCCAACATATTTAAATAGGGGGCTGGGCCAAATGATGCCATTCTCATAGAGTCACATTATCAGCCTCCGTCCCCTTCTCATGGACAACCAATCCCCGGTATAATTCTCCTCATTCTGCCCACATCACTAAGAAGTGCCGGGATGTGGGAGAGGTGCCTCTTGCTTTGGACAAATGTACAGTATTGTCTCATGTTTACCTATGAGAATAAATATTCTGTGACACCTGTCTAGTAGATTTATCTGGACATCTGCAGATAAAATACTATTTTGAACGTTGTAACAATGTCTCCTGCGTGTTCTGCAGCTCCGTAAGAAGTATGGTCCAATTTTCACTGTGTGGAAATTGACGGATCCTGTTGTGGTTCTCTGTGGATATGACGTGGTGAAAGACGCTTTGTTGAATAATGGTGACAAGTTCAGCGGCCGCCCATCCGCACCAATCATTGATCGCTACTCAGAAGGATACAGTAAGTCTCCCTGGTTACTTTAGAACTTACTGACATCTCAAATCAAGGCTGAAGGGGAAGCAGTCGGGAAGCCAACAGAGGCAATCCCGACCGCCGGCTTCCCGACTGTCTAATCCTGGTAAGGTACAAATGACAGGTCGTCAAAATCCCGATGCCAGTCATTTTACCTACGCCGGGAGCCCAACGCCCGGCATCCCAATCAACCAGTGGTATTACATACTGATCACAGCTGAAGTTAGTTTCTTATTGAGCTACTGTAGTGTCCGATTCACTTCTTATTCCTGCTCCAGCTTCTAAATCACTTCTTATTCCTGCTCCAGCTTCTGAATCACTTCTTATTCCTGCTCCAGCTTCTGAATCACTTCTAATACCTGCTCCTGCTAACGATTCACTTCTTATTCATGCTCCAGCTTCTGATTCACTTCTTATTCATGCTCCAGCTTCTGAATCACTTCTAATTCCAGCTCCTGCTAACGATTCACTTCTTATTCATGCTCCAGCTTCTGATTCACTTCTTATTCTTGCTCCAGCTTCTTATTCACTTCTTATTCCTGCTCAAGCTTCATATTTACTACTTATTCCTGCTCCAGCTTCTGAATTACTTCTTATTCGTCCTCTAGCTTCTAATGTACTTCTTATTTCTTCTCCAGCTTCTCATTCACTACTTATTCCTGTTCCAGCTTCTTATTCACTTTTTATTCATTGTCCAGTTTCTTATTCACTTCTCATTCCTACTACAGCTTCTGATTCAATTATTATTCCTGCTCCAGCTTCTGATTCACTTCTTATTCCTGCTCCAGCTTCTTATTCACTTCTTATTCCAACTACAGCTTCTGATTCACTTCTTATTCCTGCTCCAGCTTCTTATTCACTTCTCATTCCTACTACAGCTTCTGATTCAATTCTTATTCCTGCTCCAGCTTCTGATTCACTTCTTATTCCTGCTCCAGCTTCTTATTCACTTCTTATTCCTACTACAGCTTCTGATTCACTTCTTATTCCTGCTCCAGCTTCTTATTCACTTCTTATTCCTGCTCCAGTTTCTTATTCACTTCTTATTCCTACTACAGCTTCTGATTCACTTCTTATTCCTGCTCCAGCTTCTTATTCACTTCTTAATCCTGCTCCAGTTTCTTATTCACTTCTTATTCCTGCTCCATCTTCTTACTCACTTCTTATTCCTGCTCCAGCTTCTGAATCACTTCTTATTCCTGCTACTGCTTCTGAATCACTTCTTACACCTGCTCCAGCTACTTATTCACTTCTTATTCCTGCTCCAGTTTCTTATTAACTTCTTCTACCTGCTCATTTCTTATTCACTTCTTAATCCTTCTCCATCTTCTTATACACCTCTTATTCCTGCTCCAGCTTCTTATTCACTTCTTATTTCTGCTTCAGCTTCTTATAAACTTCTTATTCATGCTCCAGCTTCTGATTCCTTCTGCAGCTTCATATTTACTTCTAATTCCTGCTCCAGCTTCTGATTCACTTCTTAATCATGCTCTAGCTTCTAAATGTGCTTCCTAATTTTCCTCCAGCTACTTATTCACTTCTCTTTCCTCCTCCAGCTTCTTATTCACTTCTTATTCCTGCTCCAGCTTCTGAATCACTACTAATTCAAGCTCCAGCTTCTTATGCACTTCATATTCATGCTCCAGCTTTTAATTCACTTCTTATTCCTGCTCCAGCTTCTTATTCACTTCTTAATCCTGCTCCAGTTTCTTATTCACTTCTTATTCCTGCTCCATCTTCTTACTCACTTCTTATTCCTGCTCCAGCTTCTGAATCACTTCTTATTCCTGCTACTGCTTCTGAATCACTTCTTACACCTGCTCCAGCTACTTATTCACTTCTTATTCCTGCTCCAGTTTCTTATTAACTTCTTCTACCTGCTCATTTCTTATTCACTTCTTAATCCTTCTCCATCTTCTTATACACCTCTTATTCCTGCTCCAGCTTCTTATTCACTTCTTATTTCTGCTTCAGCTTCTTATAAACTTCTTATTCATGCTCCAGCTTCTGATTCCTTCTGCAGCTTCATATTTACTTCTAATTCCTGCTCCAGCTTCTGATTCACTTCTTAATCATGCTCTAGCTTCTAAATGTGCTTCCTAATTTTCCTCCAGCTACTTATTCACTTCTCATTCCTCCTCCAGCTTCTTATTCACTTCTTATTCCTGCTCCAGCTTCTGAATCACTACTAATTCAAGCTCCAGCTTCTTATGCACTTCATATTCATGCTCCAGCTTTTAATTCACTTCTTATTCCTGCTCCAGCTTCTTATTCACTTCTTAATCCTGCTCCAGTTTCTTATTCACTTCTTATTCCTGCTCCAGCTTCTGATTCACTTCTTATTCCTACTACAGATTTTGATTCACTTCTTATTCCTGCTCCAGCTTCTTATTCACTTCTTATTCCTGCTCCAGTTTCTTATTCACTTCTTATTCCTACTACAGCTTCTTATTCACTTCTTATTCCAGCTCCAGCTACTTATTCACTACTTATTCCTGATCCAGTTTCTTATTAACTTCTTATTCCTGCTCATTTCTTATTCACTTCTTATTCCTGCTCCAGCTCTTTATTCACTTCTTATTCCAGCTCCAGCTTCTTATTCACTTCTTATTCCTGCTCCAGCTTCTTATTCATAGTCCAACTCCTTATTCACTACTTATTCCTGCTCCAGATTCTTATTCACTTCTTATTTCTGCTTCAGGTTCTTATAAACTTCTTATTCATGCTCCAGCTTCTGATTCACTTCTTATTCATGCTCCAGCTTCTTATTCCTTCTGCAGCTTCATATTTACTTCTAATTCCTGCTCCAGCTTCTGATTCACTTCTTAATCATGCTCTAGCTTCTAGATGTGCTTCCTAATTTTCCTTCAGCTACTTATTCACTTCTCATTCCTCCTCCAGCTTCTGATATGCTTCCTGTTCATGCTCCAGCTTCTGATTCACTTCTTATTCCTGCTTCAGCTTCTTATTCACTTCTTATCCCTTCTCAAGCTTCGGATTCACTTCTTATTCATGCTCCAGCTTCTTATTCATTTTTTATTCATTGTACAGTTTCTTATTCACTTCTTATTCCTGATTGTCTCTTATTTACTTCTTATTCCTGCTGCAGCTTCTGAATCAGTTCTAATTCAAGCTCCAGCTTCTTATTCACTTCTTATTCATGCTCCAGCTTCTTATTCACTTCTTATTACTGCTCCAGTTTCTAATTCACTTCTTATTCCTACTACAGCTTCTTATTCACTTCTTATTCCTGCTCCAGCTACTTATTCACTACTTATTCCTGCTCCAGTTTCTTATTAACTTCTTATTCCTGCTCATTTCTTATTCACTTCTTATTCCTGCTCCAGCTCTTCATTCACTTCTTATTCCAGCTCCAGCTTCTTATTCACTTCTTATTCCTGCTCCAGCTTCTTATTCATAGTCCAACTCCTTATTCACTACTTATTCCTGCTCCAGATTCTTATTCACTTCTTATTTCTGCTTCAGGTTCTTATAAACTTCTTATTCATGCTCCAGCTTCTGATTCACTTCTTATTCATGCTCCAGCTTCTTATTCCTTCTGCAGCTTCATATTTACTTCTAATTCCTGCTCCAGCTTCTGATTCACTTCTTAATCATGCTCTAGCTTCTAGATGTGCTTCCTAATTTTCCTCCAGCTACTTATTCACTTCTCATTCCTCCTCCAGCTTCTGATATGCTTCCTGTTCATGCTCCAGCTTCTGATTCACTTCTTATTCCTGCTTCAGCTTCGTATTCTCTTCTTATCCCTGCTCAAGCTTCGGATTCACTTCTTATTCATGCTCCAGCTTCTTATTCATTTTTTATTCATTGTACAGTTTCTTATTCACTTCTTATTCCTGCTCCAGCTTCTTATTCACTTCTTATTCCTGCTCCAGCTTCTTATTCACTTCGTATTCCTGCTCCAGCTTCTGATTCACTTCTTAATCCTGCTCCATCTTATGATTCAATTCTTCTACCTGCTACAGCTTCTTATTTGCTTCTTATTCCTGATTGTCTCTTATTTACTTCTTATTCCTGCTGCAGCTTCTGAATCAGTTCTAATTCAAGCTCCAGCTTCTTATTCACTTCTTATTCATGCTCCAGCTTCTGATTCACTTCTTATTCCTGCTCCAGCTTTTAATTCACTTCTTGTTCCTGCTCCAGCTTTTGATTCACTTCTTATTCCTGCTCCAGATTCTGAATCACTACTAATTCAAGCTCCAGCTTCTTATGCACTTCTATTCCTGCTCCAGCTTTTAATTCACTTCTTGTTCCTGCTCCAGTTTTTGATTCACTTCTTATTCCTGCTACAGATTCTGAATCACTTCTTATTCATGCTCCAGCTTTTAATTCACTTCTTATTCCTGCTCCAGCTTCTTATTCACTTATTATTCCTGCTCCAGCTTTTAATTCACTTCTTGTTCCTGCTCCAGCATCTGATTCACTTCTTATTTCTGCTCCATCTTCTGATTCACTTCTTATTCCTACTCTAGATTTTGATTCACTTCTTTTCCTAGCTCCAGCTTCTGATTCACTTTGTTTTCTTGTTCCATCTTCTTAGTCACTTCTCTTTCCAGCTACTGATTCACTTCTTAGTCCTTCTCTTGCTTCTTATTCACTTCTTATTCATGCTCCAGCTTTTTATTCACTTCTTACTCCTGCTTCACTTCTTATTCACCTCTTATCCCTGCTCCATCTTCTTAGTCACAGCTTTTTCCATCTTCTGAGTCACTTCTTTCTGGTCCAGATTTTTATTCACTTCTTATTTCTATTACAGCTTCTGATTCACTTCTTACTCCAGCACCAGTTTTTGAGTCACTTCTTATTACTGCTCCATATCTGAGTCACTTCTTATTACAGCTCCAGAATCTATATTACTTATTATTCCTTCTCCATCTCTTGAGTCACTCATTATTCCTGCTCCAGCTTCTGATTCACTTCTTATTCCTTCTCCAGCTTTATATTCACTTCTTATTCATGCTCTTGTTTCTAATGTACTTCTTGTTCCGGATCCAGTTTCTAATGTACTTCTTATTCCTGATCAAGCTTCTAATTCACTTCTTAGTACTGCTCCAGCTTCTGATTCACTTTTTATTCATGCTCTAACTTCTAATATACTTCTTATTTCTTCTCTAGCTTCATATTCACTTCTTATTCCTGCTCCAGCTTCTTATTCACTTATTATTCCTGCTCCAGCTTCTTATTCTTGCTCCAGTTTCTGATTCACTTCTTATTCATGCTCCAGCTTCTGATTCACTTCTTATACATGCTTCAGTTTCTTATTAACTACCAATGGTTCCCAACCTCTTATTAATTTCTTATTTCTGCTCCAGCTTCTGATTCACTTCTTTTTCTTGTTCCATCTTCTTATTCACTTCTTATTCCTGCTCCAGCTTCTTATTCACTTCTTATTCCTGCTCCAGCTTCTTATTCACATCTTAGGCCCTCATTCAGACCCACTCGCAAGCGGGCGCACGTACGTTAGGCGTACGTACAAAAATATTTAAATTCAATGGCTCGCTCGTATTTTCGTTCGCATCTAAAATACCTCCCTAAACTCTGACGACCCCTCCTCTAACTAACGAGCGTACGAAATAGCGAGCGTACATCCCCGAAATGGCTTGAAAGGAACGCACGCACAAGTATAAACAGGAAGTGTCGATTACCTGCTCCTTTATTCTGCCTACCTCCATCAATCGTATCATGCCAATCAATGTATCAATTAGCTTAATTGTTTGTTTTTTTTCAACACAATGCAAGAAACTTTACTCTTGTCCGTGTTTGTGTTTACCCGCAGAATACGTACGGATGAAACATTCGCTTTTATTGTTCAAAAAACATGTGATCCACAATTAAACAATTGTTCTATTGCTGTGGATCCCCGCATATTTCCCGGGGTTCATTTCTTTATTTAAATTTGCTTACGCATGTCACTGCATCAAGCCTATCATAACTCTCCAGAGATTTCTGGCCCTGTCGAACACATGACTCATACACTAACCAATAAAATTGCTCCTGTTAATTTCCAAAATACATTAGCCAATCAGTAAATTTTTACACACTTTATCAAAAATGATTTTTAAGAAAAACACCATTGCCATCATGAGAGCCTCCGCATTCACCAGGCGCGAGCTGCTGGTGCTTACGGAGGTCATGGATCGCCGGATCACCAGCCAACCTCAACCCATCACCAACCGGCAGAAGCGCTCCGCGTATGCGGAGGCACGGTCCCGCCTGCGGTCCTTCGGCTCACGCCGCAACATCGGGCAGCTGGAGCGCAGGTGGTCCGACCTGCAACGGCGAATGCCCCGCTTGCTGGCATGCTTTCGCATGCAGATCGAGGAAAGTAAGTGTTATGTATTGTGGTTTTAATGTTTGTGTTTGTGGGGCAAACTGCATGTGCATGTTTTCCTGTCTGTCCTATTTATTATTTGTACTCATATCTGCGTGTGCATGTTTTCCTGTCTGTCCTATTTATTATTTGTACTCATATCTGCGTGTGCATGTTTTCCTGTCTGTCCTATTTATTATTTGTACTCATATCTGCGTGTGCATGTTTTCCTGTCTGTCCTATTTATTATTTGTACTCATATCTGCGTGTGCATGTTTTCCTGTCTGTCCTATTTATTATTTGTACTCATATCTGCGTGTGCATGTTTTCCTGTCTGTCCTATTTATTATTTGTACTCATATCTGCGTGTGCATGTTTTCCCTCTATTTCTGATTTATTCATTCTACTCCTATTTGGCTTATTTTTTGGGTTGTTTTTTTTTTTTAGTTTTGGTCCCCGGATTTGTCCATAAACTAACCGCAATTTCTTTGACATATTTTAGGGGGACAGCCAAGACTCCGCCGTCACCGTCCGTCCAGACGGCGTTCCCGGCCACTATCCCCAACCCCCAGCCAACACTCCACCCCAAATCTTTCCCCTATTCCCCACTCCTCCCCATCCTTCCCAGACCCTCTCCCGGAAATGTCGGGCCTCCTTCCCCTCCGTCCCACTTCCCCCTCTCCTCCACCCACCCCTCTTCCAATTACCCCCTCCCCGGAGTCCATCATAACTCCTCCCCATTCTTTGGGGAATGACGGATCCTCCGAGGAGGATCATGGAGGCATTTCCGGAGCTCCCGTTTTGGCTCCCGGTATGTTTTTTTTTTGTTTTTTTTAAAAGCACAAACTGTTTGTATGTAATCATGTGTCGTGCCTTTCTTCGTGTTTTTGTGGCTTGACTTTTGGTGATTGTGAAGGTTTGCCTTTACCTCTTCCTGGTGATTTAAGCATACACATATCATACCTGTGGGAATTTGTACCTAGGCCTTGTATTTTTGGCAGCACCCCCTTTTTTTTTTTTTTTTTAGGTTTAGGAGTGATTTCGTTGTGTTTTTGTTTTTTTAATGTGGATTCCCTATTGTTGTATTAACCCACACACTTTTCTCACCCACAGAGGAACAGAGGCGTCGGCAAGAGGTGGCGGATTGTATTGGCCAGATGCGCCAACATGTAATTGGCATTCTTGTGGCCCTCGACCGGCTGTCTGGCCTCCTTCCCCAGTAGTTTTTTTCTTTTTGTTAACTTTTCAAAATAAATTTATTAAGACAAATATACGTTGTGGCTCATTTTTTAAATCCAAAACCAAGATAGTTTAGCATGACATAAGTAGACTGTTCCTGCAAGGATTTCCCTTTTTTAAAAGTTAGATTGTGTTTTGTCTTTGTATGTCAAACAGACACAAGAAACACATAACAGTAGCAATGTCATTTCCCTTTTTGGGTGTAGTGTCAATTACATATTTCTACATTTTACAGGTTCCTAGTTGGTGCGCAAGCTGCTTAGGCCAATCTTACAAATCCCAAGGTTGGGCCAGGCTTCCTTTTGGTGTGGGTTGGGAAGCTGAAAACATATTTCAGTTTAGCTCAACTGGCGTCAGTACTGGATTACCCCTTAGTCAAATGTAACTTGTGTTAACCTGGTTACACTTGCTGTTAACGTCCCAAAAAAGGAAAACCATTTCACTCTCCAAACATTTATTCACAACATAACAGAGAAAACAAAGTGGTCACTCCCAAAAAAAGAACACAGTGATAAATTCAAATACAACACATACCAAGAAATAATTAAATAAAAACAAAAAATCAAGAACTGGTTGACGAAGGACCATGCCAACATGATTCCACAAACATGGCGTTGCGATATGGGTTCCAGAATATATGCCCAAAAGGACCAGATCCAGGTTTGGTAAGGGTAGCAGGAAGTAGTGAGCGTTGGAGTGCCAAAGATTATGTGAACAAACAGAAGATGGTGAGAAAAAAAACACAAAATTAGATGTTCGCAAACAAACACAAACACATTAGGTATAAACACTGTAGTTTTGTTACAACTTACCTAAAAAATCTGGCCACCACATCATCGCGTATGGCCCCCCCCACATACTGACCTCCGACCAACCTCGGGGGGGCCATCCTCAGGTAAGGCATCCTCTGGCTGCATTGGGACACCACTCCTTATGGCAATGTTGTGAAATATCCCACACAGGACCACAATTTTAGACACCATATCCGGCACATACATGAGCTCGCCACCAGAACGGTGGAGGCATCTGAATCGGCCTTTTAAAAGGCCGATACAGCGCTCCACCACTTGCCTGGTGGCTGTAAGTGCGGAATTATACACACTTTGTGGCCCTGGTGTGGGAGCCAAATAAGGAGTGAGCAGCCAGGACATGCAAGGGTATCCACTGTCTCCTGTGAAGAAAAAATAGACAACATCAGGAACACTGTGTATCAAGCTTAACATTGTTATGTACTAAAGGTCTCCACTTACCCAGAAGCCACGCATCACCAGCTTGTAGGTTGGTTAATTTCTGCCATATCCCTGATTGCCGGATGACGAAGGAGTCATGAGCACTTCCTGGTAATTTAGCATTCAGGGACAGGATCTGGAGGGAGGCATTACATACCACCATTACATTCAGGGAGTGATAGTGTTTACGGTTTCTAAATATTGCCTCCAGCCGTGCTGGAGGCTGAAGTGGTATGTGAGTACCATCCACAACCCCTATGATGTGTGGGAAGCCAGCTATTTGGTAAAAATTGGCCTTGGCCACACTAAGGGCACCCATATCCAAAGGCATTTTAATAAAATGATGGAGGTGCTTGAAAAGTGCCTCCATCACTGCCCTCAGGATCCGGGAAAAGGAGGATTGGGAGATGCCCGCCACTATTCCCACCGTTGTTTGAAACGATCCTGAGGCACAGAAATGTAACACCGCCATAAATTGCGTCAGTGGTGGTATTGCTGTTGGACTGTCAATTTGCCGCTCAAGATCACTTTCTATTAATGAGAGAGTGTCTATGATGATTTTGGGAGGTAGACGGTAGCGTCTTAAAACCTCATCATCGGGCATTCCAAAAAGGGTGACACGTGTTCGAAATATCTGGGGCCTTGCATGCCTACGATGCCTACGCCTGGGACGAGTTTGAGGTTGGTCGTCTTCCGGGAGCAGGGCCAGAACAATTCGCCCCAGATCTACCTGAAATTCAAAGTTTACAATGTAAGGCTTTTGAGCCACCCCAAAAGTAACATAAAACAACTTAGCTTTATGATACCATCCATAGCTGCTTACATGCCGGGGTATTGTCATGATACGTATAAACTGTAAAAAAGCCAAAAATGAGACATCAAAAATTTAGAGGGTGATTTTATGTTTGTCAAATTGGTGCAAGCCAACACATAAAATAGGCGAAACACACATTTGGCCATCGATGAAAACGACATTGCACACCGTACGTCAAATAGGGGTCAAATGGACCCCAAAAATGGAAAAGGGAAAAGCAAAACTGGTTTACATGATGAATAAGCCTCGAAAAATGCGTTAATTATTTCGCAAATGCAAGTCACTACACCAACAGTCAAAAATGCGTTAATTAGTTCGCAAATGCAAGCCACTACACCAACAGTCAAAAATGCGTTAATTAGTTCGCAAATGCAAGTCACTACACCAACAGTCAAAAATGCGTTAATTAGTTCGCAAATGCAAGTCGCTACACCAACAGTCAAAAATGCGTTATTAGTTCGCAAATGCAAGTCACTACACCAACAGTCAAAAATGCGTTAATTAGTTCGCAAATGCAAGTCACTACACCAACAGTCAAAAATGCGTTAATTAGTTCGCAAATGCAAGTCACTACACCAACAGTCAAAAATGCGTTAATTAGTTCGCAAATGCAAGTCACTACACCAACAGTCAAAAATGCGTTAATTAGTTCGCAAATGCAAGTCACTACACCAACAGTCAAAAATGCGTTAATTAGTTCGCAAATGCAAGTCACTACACCAACAGTCAAAAATGCGTTAATTAGTTCGCAAATGCAAGCTACTACACCAACAGTCAAAAATGCGTTAATTAGTTCGCAAATGCAAGTCACTACACCAACAGTCAAAAATGCGTTAATTAGTTCGCAAATGCAAGTCGCTACACCAACAGTCAAAAATGCGTTAATTAGTTCGCAAATGCAAGTCACTACACCAACAGTCAAAAATGCGTTAATTAGTTCGCAAATGCAAGTCACTACACCAACAGTCAAAAATGCGTTAATTAGTTCGCAAATGCAAGTCACTACACCAACAGTCAAAAATGCGTTAATTAGTTCGCAAATGCAAGTCACTACACCAACAGTCAAAAATGCGTTAATTAGTTCGCAAATGCAAGTCACTACACCAACAGTCAAAAATGCGTTAATTAGTTCGCAAATGCAAGTCACTACACCAACAGTCAAAAATGCGTTAATTAGTTCGCAAATGCAAGTCACTACACCAACAGTCAAAAATGCGTTAATTAGTTCGCAAATGCAAGTCACTACACCAACAGTCAAAAATGCGTTAATTAGTTCGCAAATGCAAGAAAAATAATGGACTTACCAAAATCGAATATATAAGATTTCCAACAAAAAGGTCTTTGGGTCCGAAAGCCAAAACAAACTAAAATAGATGAAATTAGTGTAAAAAAAAATATATAAAACAAAAAACCAGAAGTAGACACCAATTGGCCACAAATTAGACTGCACAAAACTTACCAAATCAGGAAACGATGGCAAAAAATAAACCAAAAATATGCGAACGGAAAACCAAAACAACTGTAGCAAAACAAAAAAAATACAAACACCGCCAAATCCTCCAACCGCAAACAACCAAATCCAACCAACTTAACCGCCAACAATCCAACAACGCAACCTCGACTCCACACACACCAAGCCATAAATAGTGTTTATTTTCCCGCACAAATTAAGGATGAATCATAGGGACGCACAATCAATGATGCGGCCGCAAACTAAGGACGCATGTATAAATACGTCACGAAATCACATTTAATTTCTGGTTGATTTCATTCTGGAAGCAGAGACATGGCTTCAGACCAGGGAAATAATGGCCAAAATTCCGGCGGAAAGGCCTTCATGCATTTTGTCTCAATGATTCTTTTAAAACATAATATTGTGCAAGTTGTGAAGTGGCTAAATCTGCATATTTACCCAAATAGGTGAGGAGGATGACATGGAAGAGACTGCTGGCCCCAGTCAACCTGCCAAAGCTGCCAAAAAAAAAAGGCAGCCACATTTCACAAGCAAGGAGATGGAGGTTTTGATCCAGAAGTGCGTTGACATCCTGCCCCAGGCAGCCAGGAATATGAGCCAAAGCCAGAAGTGGAGAATGTGGGAGGAGGTCGCCGTTGCTGTCAATAGGGTGGGTGATTATGTCCGTCTAGCCCGGGATGTCAAACGGCGGTAAGTAAACACTTTCCCATCCTATAAACAAACCCCATTGTAAAAAAAAGGATAATGGTTCCAATTTCATTCCACAGATGGGCAGACTTCAAATATCGTCTCAAGCAAAAACTTGCCGACAGGGCTAGGCATGCAAGGGGGACAGGTGGGGGTCCCACCCCTGTGTCATTGGAGTTGACAGACTTAGAAGAGCTGGCACAGGGGTGTGTGCAGGCTGTGGAGGTGTTTGGCGTGTCCAACATGGATACGGACATGCCAGACTTTGCGGCTCCTCATGTTGGCCAAGGTAAGTCTTGTGATGTCACCAACTCTGAAATGCTATTGTGCCAATATGTAGATTCTAATGTGAGTCTTTTCGCATTTTTCCTAACAGAGACAGGCGGATGAGTCTGCTCCAGAGGGGAGCCTTGGCCGCAGAATTTCTGCTGGCTCTGCAGGGGAGGAACCAGTACATCCGGCTGAGGACCCTGCAGAAGCCAGTCCAGGGCGTGCCCCCTCGCAGGCAGTGGGCCTCCTCACAGAACTCAATTTTAAATCGGATTTCCATACGGAGATTCTGCAGAGGATGGACGCCAGTCTGATACGGGTGGCTGAGGCCCTGGAGCAAAATGCTGCGGCCAACGTGACCATTGCTCAGGCCCTGGCGGAAAATACCAGGGCCAACATCCGCATCGCCGATGCCCTGGAGCAGCTCGTTCGCCAGCACATGGTGGAGCCGACCTCCCTTCCTGCTGGAACATCCGGATCCTCCACCTCTGGCACAACATCAGCCAATCCTCCAAATGTGCCTAGCCCTGTGCCTAGCCCTGTGCCTAGTCCAGAGGCCACAACATCTGCCTCTGGACAGGCCAGCCCGATGGCATCCCGGACCCGGTCTGGCGCCCACCCTCACCCAGCCAAACGGGCGAGAAAACGGTGACAGCAATGGCGACTTTTCCCACACTCCTTCTGTGCTTGGCTCATATTCCTTTCTGGTCAAAACTTCCCTCTCCTTTCTTGTGAAATGTTTTTAAATTTTGTATTTACGCTTATGTTAGTAGTTATGTTATATTTTTTTTTGGATCAAATATCTTGGCCACAAAAAAAGGCAATACAATATTAGGCCAATTTGTTTGTGTTTAAACAATAAATTTAAAACAAAAAACTGACATTGTATTGTGACATTATTGTACAAATGGGTTACATTTAATCCTGGCCCTAAAGGCAAAAACTGACCCTCTTAAAAAAAAAAAAAGGCCTCTTTAAGGAACGTTTAAAAAATCACATAGCGATGCAAATTCCACAGTAAACCAAAAAAAAGGGGAGCTAATTAAAACATGATGACATTATTGTTACAATAGGCCATAACCAACAAATTGTGGCCAAAATAAAACACCAAAAATGTACGCTAATTGATTGTGTAATCATGACATTAGCAGCTCTGATTTCCACCTGCGTACGCTTTTGTGCTATCCCAATAAACTGCTTTCCAAACACATACCAAGCCGGTTTTCAATCCAACACTAATTACTTTACTGACCAGCCGCGATTAATCGCAGCACCATCCTTGAGTCCCGGGACGGAGGAGAAGGCCATCGCCAATGTGGTCGAGTAATCCTGACCCTAAGCTGTGCGAGCATTCTGAAGGGAAAGCGGATGTTCCAGTGGCGTATGAGACGGTCCGAACACATTTGACGTTCGCATCTGCTAATGTATGTACGCCCCAAAAACGCCTCGCCACGCCTGCGTTTTTTCATCTCCACCCCCGTCAACACCCAAAAACGCCCTGTTATGTCAATCACATTTGACATGTCACTTCCTGTACGCTATTTTAGGAACGAGAGAAAAAAAACTCGCAATCTGCCGTACGCACATGCGCAGTGTAACACCGACGCATGCGCGGTTAGTCAACATCGGAACGCAACGAGCGTACTGTTGTTAACGTGCAGCTCTGAATGAGGGCCTTAGTCCTTCTCCAACTTTTTATTCACTTCTTATTCCTGCTCCAGCTTCTTATTCACTTCTTATTCTTGCTCCAGCTTCTTATTCACTTATTATTCCTGCTCCAACTTTTTATTCACTTCTTATTCATGCTCCAGCTTCTTATTCACATCTTATCCCTGCTCCAGCTTCTGAGTCACTTCTTTCTGGTCCAGCTTTTTATTCACTTCTTATTTCTATTACAGCTTCTGATTCACTTCTTACTCCAGCACCAGCCTTTGAGTCATTTCTTATTCCTGCTCCATATCTGAGTCACTTCTTTTTACAGCTCCAGAATCTATATTACTTATTATTCCTGCTCCAGCTTCTGATTCACTTCTTATTCCTTCTCCAGCTTTATATTCACTTCTTATTCATGCTCTTGTTTCTAATGTACTTCTTGTTCCTGATCACGTTTCTAATGTACTTCTTATTCCTGATCAAGCTTCTAATTCACTTCTTAGTATTGCTCCAGCTTCTGATTCACTGCTTATTACTGATCCAGCTTCATATTCACTTTTTATTCATTGTCCAGTTTCTTAGTCACTTCTTATTCCTGCTCCAGCTTCCTATTCACTTCTTATTCATGCTCCAGCTGCTTAGTCACTTCTTATTCCTGCTCCAGCTTCTTATTCACTTCTTATTCCTGCTCCAGCTTCTTATTCACTTCTTATTCCTGCTCCAGCTTCTTATTCACTTCTTATTCTTGCTCCAGCTTCTTATTCACTTCTTATTCCTGCTCCAGCTTCTTATTCTCTTCTTATTCCTGCTCCAGCTTCTTATTCACTTCTTATTCTTGCTCCAGCTTGTTATTCACTTCTTATTCCTGCTCCAGCTTCTTATTCACTTCTTATTCCTGCTCCAGCTTCTTATTCACTTCTTATTCTTGCTCCAGCTTCTTATTCACTTCTTATTCCTGCTCCAGCTTCTTATTCAATTCTTATTCATGCTCCAGCTTCTTATTCACTTCTTATTCCTGCTCCAGCTTCTTATTCACTTCTTATTCATGCTCCAGTTTCTTATTCACTTCTTATTCCTGCTCCAGCTTCTTATACACTTCTTATTCATGCTCCAGCCTCTTAGTCACTTCTTATTCCTGCTCCAGCTTCTTATTCACTTCTTATTTTTGCTCCAGCTTCTTATTCACTTCTTATTCCTGCTCCAGCTCCTTATTCACTTCTTATTCCTGCTCCAGCTTCTTATACACTTCTTATTCATGCTACAGCTTCTTCTACACTTCTTACTCCTGCTCCAGCTTCTTAGTCACATCTTATTCATGCTCCAGTTTCAGATTCACTTCTTATTCCTCATCCAGCTTCTTATTCACTTCTTATTCCTGCTTCAGCTTCTTAGTCACTTCTTATTCATGCTCCAGTTTCTGATTCACTTCTTATTCCAGCTCCAGCTTCTTATTCACTTCTTATTCATGCTCCAGCTTTTTATTCACTTCTTACTCCTGCTTCACTTCTTATTCACTTCTTATTCATGCTGCAGCTTCTTATTCACTACTTATTCTTGCTCCAGCTTCTGATTCACTTCTTTTTCTTGTTCCATCTTCTTAGTCACTACTCTTTCCAACTTCTTATTCACTTCTTATTCATGCTCCAGCTTCTTATTCACTTCTTATTCCTGCTCCAGCTTCTTATTCGCTTCTTATTCCTGCTCCAGCTTCTTTTTCACTTATTATTCCTGCTCCAACTTTTTATTCACTTCTTATTCATGCTCCTGCTTCTTATTCACTTCTTATTCCTGCTCCAGCCTCTTATTCACTTATTATTCCTGCTCCAGCTTCTTATACACTTCTTACTCCTGCTCCAGCTTCTTATTCACTTCTTATTCATGCTCCAGTTTCAGATTCACTTCTTATTCCTCATCCAGCTTCTTATTCACTTCTTATTCCTGCTCCAGCTTTTTATTCACTTCTTACTCCTGCTTCACTTCTTATTCACTTCTTATTCCTGCTCCAGCTTCTAATTCACTTCTTATTCATGCTCCAGCTTCTTATTCACTTCTTATTCCTGCTCCAACTTCTAATTAACTTCTTATTCCTGCTCCAGCTTCTTATTCACTTCTTATTCCTGCTCCAGCTCCTTATTCACTTCTTATTCCTGCTCCAGTTTCTTATTCACTTCTTATTCCTGCTTCAGCTTCTTATTCACTTCTTATTCCTGCTCCAGTTTTGCATTCACTTCTTATTCCTGCTCCAGCTTCTTATTCACTTCCTATTCCTGCTCCAGCTTCTTATTCACTTCTTATTCATGCTCCAGCTTCTTATTCACTTCTTATTCCTGCTCCAGCTTCTTATTCACTTCTTATTCATGCTCCAGCTTCTTATTCACTTCTTATTCCTGCTCCAGCTTCTTATTCACTTCTTATTCATGGTCCAGCTTCTTATTCACTTCTTATTCCTGCTCCAGCTTCTTATACACTTCTTATTCATGCTCCAGCTTCTTATTCACTTCTTATTCCTGCTCCAGCTTCTTATTCACTTCTTATTCCTGCTCCAGCTTCTTATTCACTTCTTATTCCTGCTCCAGCTTCTTATTCAATTATTATTCCTGCTCCAGCTTCCTATTCACTTCTTATTCCTGCTCCAGCTTCTTATTCACTTATTATTCCTGCTCCAGCTTCTTATACACTTCTTATTCCTGCTCCAGCTTCTTATACACTTCTTGTTCATGCTCCAGCTTCTTATACACTTCTTACTCCTGCTCCAGCTTCTTATACACTTCTTATTCCTGCTCCAGCTTCTTATACACTTCTTGTTCATGCTCCAGCTTCTTATACACTTCTTACTCCTGCTGCAGCTTCTTATACACTTCTTATTCCTGCTCCAGCTTTTTATTCAATTCTTTTTCCTGCTCCAGCTTCTTATTCACTTATTTTTCCTGCTCCAGCTTCTTATTCACTTCTTATTCATGCTCCAGCTTCTTATTCACTTCTTATTCCTGCTCCAGCTTCTTATTCACTTCTTATTCATGCTCCAGCTTCTTATTCACTTCTTATTCCTGCTCCAGCTTCTTATTCACTTCTTATTCATGGTCCAGCTTCTTATTCACTTCTTATTCCTGCTCCAGCTTCTTATACACTTCTTATTCATGCTCCAGCTTCTTATTCACTTCTTATTCCTGCTCCAGCTTCTTATTCACTTCTTATTCCTGCTCCAGCTTCTTATTCACTTCTTATTCCTGCTCCAGCTTCTTATTCAATTATTATTCCTGCTCCAGCTTCCTATTCACTTCTTATTCCTGCTCCAGCTTCTTATTCACTTATTATTCCTGCTCCAGCTTCTTATACACTTCTTATTCCTGCTCCAGCTTCTTATACACTTCTTGTTCATGCTCCAGCTTCTTATACACTTCTTACTCCTGCTCCAGCTTCTTATACACTTCTTATTCCTGCTCCAGCTTCTTATACACTTCTTGTTCATGCTCCAGCTTCTTATACACTTCTTACTCCTGCTCCAGCTTCTTATACACTTCTTATTCCTGCTCCAGCTTTTTATTCAATTCTTTTTCCTGCTCCAGCTTCTTATTCACTTATTTTTCCTGCTCCAGCTTCTTATACACTTCTTATTCCTGCTCCAGCTTCTTATTCACTTCTTATTCCAGCTCCAGCTTCTTATTCACTTCTTATTCCTGCTCCAGCTTCTTATTCACTTCTTATTCCAGCTCCAGCTTCTAATTCACTTCTTATTCATGCTCCAGCTTCTTATACACTTCTTATTCATGCTCCAGCTTCTTATACACTTCTTACTCCTGCTCCAGCTTCTTAGTCACTTCTTATTCATGCTCCAGTTTCAGATTCACTTCTTATTCCTCATCCAGCTTCTTATTCACTTCTTATTCCTGCTCCAGCTTTTTATTCACTTCTTACTCCTGCTTCACTTCTTATTCACTTCTTATTCCTGCTCCAGCTTCTAATTCACTTCTTATTCATGCTCCAGCTTCTTATTCACTTCTTATTCCTGCTCCAACTTCTAATTAACTTCTTATTCCTGCTCCAGCTTCTTATTCACTTCTTATTCCTGCTCCAGCTTCTTATTCACTTCTTATTCCTGCTCCAGTTTCTTATTCACTTCTTATTCCTGCTTCAGCTTCTTATTCACTTCTTATTCCTGCTCCAGTTTTGCATTCACTTCTTATTCCTGCTCCAGCTTCTTATTCACTTCCTATTCCTGCTCCAGCTTCTTATTCACTTCTTATTCATGCTCCAGCTTCTTATTCACGTCTTATTCCTGCTCCAGCTTCTTATTCACTTCTTATTCCTGCTCCAGCTTCTTATACACTTCTTATTCATGCTCCAGCTTCTTATTCACTTCTTATTCCTGCTCCAGCTTCTTATTCACTTCTTATTCCTGCTCCAGCTTCTTATTCACTTCTTATTCCTGCTCCAGCTTCTTATTCAATTATTATTCCTGCTCCAGCTTCCTATTCACTTCTTATTCCTGCTCCAGCTTCTTATTCACTTATTATTCCTGCTCCAGCTTCTTATACACTTCTTATTCCTGCTCCAGCTTCTTATACACTTCTTGTTCATGCTCCAGCTTCTTATACACTTCTTACTCCTGCTCCAGCTTCTTATACACTTCTTATTCCTGCTCCAGCTTCTTATACACTTCTTGTTCATGCTCCAGCTTCTTATACACTTCTTACTCCTGCTCCAGCTTCTTATACACTTCTTATTCCTGCTCCAGCTTTTTATTCAATTCTTTTTCCTGCTCCAGCTTCTTATTCACTTATTATTCCTGCTCCAGCTTCTTATTCACTTCTTATTCATGCTCCAGCTTCTTATTCACTTCTTATTCCTGCTCCAGCTTCTTATTCACTTCTTATTCATGCTCCAGCTTCTTATTCACTTCTTATTCCTGCTCCAGCTTCTTATTCACTTCTTATTCATGGTCCAGCTTCTTATTCACTTCTTATTCCTGCTCCAGCTTCTTATACACTTCTTATTCATGCTCCAGCTTCTTATTCACTTCTTATTCCTGCTCCAGCTTCTTATTCACTTCTTATTCCTGCTCCAGCTTCTTATTCACTTCTTATTCCTGCTCCAGCTTCTTATTCAATTATTATTCCTGCTCCAGCTTCCTATTCACTTCTTATTCCTGCTCCAGCTTCTTATTCACTTATTATTCCTGCTCCAGCTTCTTATACACTTCTTATTCCTGCTCCAGCTTCTTATACACTTCTTGTTCATGCTCCAGCTTCTTATACACTTCTTACTCCTGCTCCAGCTTCTTATACACTTCTTATTCCTGCTCCAGCTTCTTATACACTTCTTGTTCATGCTCCAGCTTCTTATACACTTCTTACTCCTGCTCCAGCTTCTTATACACTTCTTATTCCTGCTCCAGCTTTTTATTCAATTCTTTTTCCTGCTCCAGCTTCTTATTCACTTATTTTTCCTGCTCCAGCTTCTTATACACTTCTTATTCCTGCTCCAGCTTCTTATTCACTTCTTATTCCAGCTCCAGCTTCTTATTCACTTCTTATTCCTGCTCCAGCTTCTTATTCACTTCTTATTCCAGCTCCAGCTTCTAATTCACTTCTTATTCATGCTCCAGCTTCTTATACACTTCTTATTCATGCTCCAGCTTCTTATACACTTCTTACTCCTGCTCCAGCTTCTTAGTCACTTCTTATTCATGCTCCAGTTTCAGATTCACTTCTTATTCCTCATCCAGCTTCTTATTCACTTCTTATTCCTGCTCCAGCTTTTTATTCACTTCTTACTCCTGCTTCACTTCTTATTCACTTCTTATTCCTGCTCCAGCTTCTAATTCACTTCTTATTCATGCTCCAGCTTCTTATTCACTTCTTATTCCTGCTCCAACTTCTAATTAACTTCTTATTCCTGCTCCAGCTTCTTATTCACTTCTTATTCCTGCTCCAGCTTCTTATTCACTTCTTATTCCTGCTCCAGTTTCTTATTCACTTCTTATTCCTGCTTCAGCTTCTTATTCACTTCTTATTCCTGCTCCAGTTTTGCATTCACTTCTTATTCCTGCTCCAGCTTCTTATTCACTTCCTATTCCTGCTCCAGCTTCTTATTCACTTCTTATTCATGCTCCAGCTTCTTATTCACGTCTTATTCCTGCTCCAGCTTCTTATTCACTTCTTATTCATGCTCCAGCTTCTTATTCACTTCTTATTCCTGCTCCAGCTTCTTATTCACTTCTTATTCATGGTCCAGCTTCTTATTCACTTCTTATTCCTGCTCCAGCTTCTTATACACTTCTTATTCATGCTCCAGCTTCTTATTCACTTCTTATTCCTGCTCCAGCTTCTTATTCACTTCTTATTCCTGCTCCAGCTTCTTATTCACTTCTTATTCCTGCTCCAGCTTCTTATTCAATTATTATTCCTGCTCCAGCTTCCTATTCACTTCTTATTCCTGCTCCAGCTTCTTATTCACTTATTATTCCTGCTCCAGCTTCTTATACACTTCTTATTCCTGCTCCAGCTTCTTATACACTTCTTGTTCATGCTCCAGCTTCTTATACACTTCTTACTCCTGCTCCAGCTTCTTATACACTTCTAATTCCTGCTCCAGCTTCTTATACACTTCTTGTTCATGCTCCAGCTTCTTATACACTTCTTACTCCTGCTCCAGCTTCTTATACACTTCTTATTCCTGCTCCAGCTTTTTATTCAATTCTTTTTCCTGCTCCAGCTTCTTATTCACTTATTTTTCCTGCTCCAGCTTCTTATACACTTCTTATTCCTGCTCCAGCTTCTTATTCACTTCTTATTCCAGCTCCAGCTTCTTATTCACTTCTTATTCCTGCTCCAGCTTCTTATTCACTTCTTATTCCAGCTCCAGCTTCTAATTCACTTCTTATTCATGCTCCAGCTTCTTATACACTTCTTATTCATGCTCCAGCTTCTTATACACTTCTTACTCCTGCTCCAGCTTCTTAGTCACTTCTTATTCATGCTCCAGTTTCTGATTCACTTCTTTTTCTTGTTCCATCTTCTTAGTCACTACTCTTTCCAACTTCTTATTCACTTCTTATTCATGCTCCAACTTCTTGTTCACTTCTTATTCCTGCTCCAGCTTTGCATTCACTTCTTTTCATGTTTTAGCTTCTTATTCACTTCTTATTCATGCTCCAGCTTCTTATACACTTCTTACTCCTGCTCCAGCTCCTTACTCACTTCTTATTCCTGCTCCAGCTTCTTATACACTTCTTATTCATGCTCCAGCTTCTTATTCACTTCTTATTCCTGCTCCAGCTTCTTATTCACTTCTTATTCCTGCTCCAGCTTCTTATTCACTTCTTATTCCTGCTCCAGCTTCTTATTCACTTCTTATTCCTGCTCCAGCTTCTTGTTCACTTCTTATTCATGCTCCAGCTTTTTATTCACTTCTTACTCCTGCTTCACTTCCTATTCACTTCTTATTCCTGCTCCAGCTTCTTAGTCACTTCTTATTCATGCTCTTGCTTTTTATCCACTTCTTATTCATGCTCCAGCTTCTTATTCACTTCTTATTCCTGCTCCAGCTTCTTATTCACTTCTTATTCCTGCTCTAGCTTCTTATTCACTTCTTGTTCCTGCTCTAGCTTCTTATTCACTTCTTATTCCTGCTCCAGCTTCTTATTCACTTCTTATTCCTGCTCCAGCTTCTTATTCACTTCTTATTCCTGCTCCAGCTTCTTATTCACTTCTTATTAATGCTCTTGTTTCTAATGTACTTCTTATTCCTGCTCCAGCTTCTTATACACTTCTTATTCCTACTCCAGCTTCTTATTCACTTCTTATACCTGCTCCAGGTCCTTTTTCACTTCTTATTCCTGCTCCTGCTTCTTATACACTTCTTATTCCTGCTCCAGTTTCTTATTCACTTCTAATTCCTGCTCCAGCTTCTTATTCACATCTTGTTCCTGCTCCAGCTTCTTAGTCACTTCTTATTCATGCTCTTGCTTTTTATTCACTTCTTGTTCATGCTCCAGCTTCTTATTCACTTCTTATTCCTGCTCCAGCTTCTTATTCACTTCTTATTCCTGCTCTAGCTTCTTATTCACTTCTTATTCCTGCTCCAGCTTCTTATTCACTTCTTATTCCTGCTCCAGCTTCTTATTCACTTCTTATTCCTGCTCCAGCTTCTTATTCACTTCTTATTAATGCTCTTGTTTCTAATGTACTTCTTATTCCTGACCAAGCTTCTAATTCACTTCTTATTCCTGTTCCAGCTTCTTATTCACTTCTTATTCCTGCTCCAGCTTCTTATTCACTTCTTATTCCTACTCCAGCTTCTTCTTCACTTCTTATACCTGCTCCAGGTCCTTTTTCACTTCTTATTCCTGCTCCTGCTTCTTATACACTTCTTATTCCTGCTCCAATTCTTTTTCACTTCTTATTCCTGCTCCAGCTTCTTATTCACATCTTATTCCTGCTCCAGCTTCTGATTCACATCTTATTCCGGCTCCAGCTTCTTATTCACGTCTTATTCCTGCTCCTGCTTCTTATACACTTCTTATTCATGCTCCAGCTTCTGATTCACTTCTTATTCCTGCTCCAGCTTCTTATTCACTTCTTATTACTGCTCCAGCTTCTTATTCACTTCTTATTCCTGCTCCAGCTTCTTTTTCACTTCTTATTCCTGCTCCAGCTTCTTATTCACTTCTTATTCTTGCTCCTGCTTCTGATTCACTTCTTATTCCTGCTCCAGCTTCTTTTTCACTTCTTATTCCTGCTCCAGCTTCTTATTCACCTCTTATTCCTGCTCCAGCTTCTTATTCACTTCTTATTCCTGCTCCAGCTTCTTCTTCACTTCTTATTCCTGCTCCAGCCTCTTATTCACTTCATATTCCTGCTCCAGCCTCTTATTCACTTCTCATTCCTGCTCCAGCTTCTGATTCACTTCTTATTCCTGCTCCAGCTTCTTATTCACTTCTTATTCCTGCTCCAGCTTCTTATTCACTTCTTTTTCCTGCTCCAGCTTCTTATTCACTTCTTATTCCTGCTCCAGCTTCTTATTCACTTCTTATTCACTTCTTATTCCTGCTCCAGCTTCATATTCACTTCTTATTCCTGCTCCAGCCTCTTATTCACTTCTTATTCCTTCTCCAGCATCTGATTCAGTTCTTGTACATGCTTCAGTTTCTTATTAACTACCAATGGTTCCCCAACCTTTTATTAATTTCTTATTTCTGCTCCATCTGCTGACTCACTTCTTATTCTTGCTCTAGATTTTGATTCACTTCTTTTTCTTGTTCCATCTTCTTAGTCACGTCTCTTTCCAGCTTGTGATTCAATTCTTATTCCTTCTCCGGCTTCTTATTCACTTCTTATTCACTTCTTATTCACTTCTTATTCCTGCTCCAGCTTCTTTTTCACTTCTTAATCCTACTCCAGCTCCTTATTCACTTCTTATTCCTGCTCCAGCTCCTTATTCACTTCTTATTCCTACTCCAGCTCCTTATTCACTTCTTATTCCTGCTCCAGCTTCTTATTCACTTCTTATTCCTGCTCCAGCTTCTTATTCACTTCTTATTCCTGCTCCAGCTTCTTATACACTTCTTATTCCTGCTCCAGCTTCTTATACACTTCTTATTCCTGCTCCAGCTTCTTATTCACTTCTTATTCCTGCTCCAGTTTCTTATTCACTTCTTATTCCTGCTCCAGCTTCTTATTCACTTCTTATTCCTGCTCCAGCTTCTTATTCACTTCTTATTCCTGCTCCAGCTTCTTATTCACTTCTTATTCCTGCTCCAGCTTCTTATTCACTTCTTATTCCTGCTCCAGCTTCTTATTCACTTCTTATTCCTGCTCCAGCTTCTTATTCACTTCTTATTCCTACTCCAGCTCCTTATTCACTTCTTATTCCTGCTCCAGCTTCTTATTCACTTTTTATTTCTGCTCCAGCTTCTTATTCACTTCTTATTCCTGCTCCAGCTTCTTATTCACTTATTATTCCAGCTCCAGCTTCTTATACACTTCTTATTCATGCTCCAGCTTCTTATACACTTCTTACTCCTGCTCCAGCACCTTAGTCACTTCTTATTCCTGCTCCAGCTTCTTAGTCACTTCTTATTCCTGCTCCAGCTTCTTATTCACTTCTTATTCATGCTCCAGTTTCTGATTCACTTCTTATTCCTGCTCCAGCTTCTTATTCACTTCTTATTCCTCCTCCAGCTTCTTAGTCACTTATTATTCCTGCTCCAGCTTCTTATTCACTTCTTATTCATGCTCCAGCTTTTTATTCACTTCCTACTCCTGCTTCACTTCTTATTCACTTCTTTTTCATGCTGCAGCTTCTTATTCACTTCTTATTCTTGCTCCAGCTTCTGATTCACTTCTTTTTCTTGTTCCATCTTCTTAGTCACTACTCTTTCCAACTTCTTATTCACTTCTTATTCCTGCTCCAGCTTCTTATTCACTTCTTATTCCTGCTTCAGCTTCTTATTCACTTCTTATTCCTGCTCCAGCTTTGCATTCACTTCTTATTCCTGCTCCAGCTTCTTATACACTTCTTATTCATGCTCCAGCTTCTTAGTCACTTCTTATTCCTGCTCCAGCTTCTTATTCACTTCTTATTCCTGCTTCAGCTTCTTATTCACTTCTTATTCCTGCTCCAGCTTCTTATTCACTTCTTATTCCTGCTCCAGCTTCTTATTCACTTCTTATTCCTGCTCCAGCTTCTTATACACTTCTTATTCCTGCTCCAGCTTCTTATACACTTCTTATTCCAGCTCCAGCTTCTTATTCACTTCTTATTCCTGCTCCAGTTTCTTATTCACTTCTTATTCCTGCTCCAACTTCTTATTCACTTCTTATTCCTGCTCCAGCTTCTTATTCACTTATTATTCCTGCTCCAGCTTCTTATTCACTTCTTATTCCTGCTCCAGCTTCTTGATCACTTCTTATTCCTGCTCCAGCTTCTTATTCACTACTTATTCCTGCTCCAGCTTCTTATTCACTTCTTATTCCTGCTCCAGCTTCTTATTCACTTCTTATTCCTGCTCCAGCTCCTTACTCACTTCTTATTCCTGCTCCAGCTCCTTATTCACTTCTTATTCCTGCTCCAGCTTCTTATTCACTTATTATTCCTGCTCCAGCTTCTTATTCACTTCTTATTCCTGCTCCAGCTTCTTATTCACTTATTATTCCAGCTCCAGCTTCTTATACACTTCTTATTCATGCTCCAGCTTCTTATACACTTCTTACTCATGCTCCAGCTCCTTAGTCACTTCTTATTCCTGCTCCAGCTTCTTAGTTACTTCTTATTCCTGCTCCAGCTTCTTTTTCACTTCTTATTCCTGCTCCAGCTTCTTAGTCACTTCTTATTCATGCTCCAGTTTCTGATTCACTTCTTATTCCTGCTCCAGCTTCTTATTCACTTCTTATTCCTCCTCCAGCTTCTTAGTCACTTATTATTCCTGCTCCAGCTTCTTATTCACTTCTTATTCATGCTCCAGCTTTTTATTCTCTTCCTACTCCTGCTTCACTTCTTATTCACTTCTTATTCATGCTGCAGCTTCTTATTCACTTCTTATTCTTGCTCCAGCTTCTGATTCACTTCTTTTTCTTGTTCCATCTTCTTAGTCACTACTCTTTCCAACTTCTTATTCACTTCTTATTCATGCTCCAGGTTCTTATTCTCTTCTTATTCCTGCTCCAGCTTCTTATTCACTTCTTATTCCTGCTCCTGCTTCTTTTTCACTTCTTATTCCTGCTTCAGCTTCTTAATCACTTCTTATTCCTGCTCCAGCTTCTTATTCATGTCTTATTCCTGCTCCAGCTCCTTATTCACTTCTTATTCCTGCTCCAGCTTCTTATTCACTTCTTATTCCTACTCCAGCTTCTTAGTCACTTCTTATTCCTGCTCCAGCTTCTTATTCACTTCTTATTCATGCTCCAGCTTTTTATTCACTTCTTACTCCTGCTTCACTTCTTATTCACTTCTTATTCCTGCTCCAGCTTCTTATTCTATTCTTATTCCTGCTCCAGCTTCTTATTCACATCTTATTCCTGCTCCAGCTTCTTATTCACTTCTTATTCATGCTCCAGCTTCTTATTCACTTCTTATTCCTGCTCCAGCTTCTTATTCACTTCTTATTCCTGCTCCAGCTTCTTATTCACTTCTTATTCCTGCTCCAGCTTCTTGTTCACTTCTTATTCCTGCTCCAGCTTCTTATTCACTTCTTATTCCTGCTCCAGCTTCTTATTCACTTTTTATTCCTGCTCCAGCTTCTTATTCACTTCTTATTCCTGCTCCAGCTCCTTATTCACTTTTTATTCCTGCTCCAGCTTCTTATTCACTTCTTATTCCTGCTCCAGCTTCTTATTCCCTTATTATTCCTGCTCCAGCTTCTTATACACTTCATATTCCTGCTCCAGCTTCTTATTCACATCTTATTCCTGCTCCAGCTTCTTATACACTTCATATTCCTGCTCCAGCTTCTTATTCACATCTTATTCCAGCTCCAGCTTCTTATTCACTTCTTATTCATGCTCCAGCTTCTTATTCACTTCTTATTCCTGCTCCAGTTTCTGATTCACTTCTTATTCCTGCTCCAGCTTCTGATTCACTTCTTATTCCTGCTCCAGCTTCCTATTCACTTCTTATTCCTGCTTCAGCTACTTATTCACTTCTTATTCCTGCTCCAGCTTCTTATTCACTTTTTATTCATGCTCCAGCTTTTTATTCACTTCTTTCTCCTGCTTCACTTCTTATTCACTTCTTATTCCTGCTCCTGCTTCTTAGTCACTTCTTATTCATGCTCTTGCTTTTTATTCACTTCTTATTCATGCTCCAGCTTCTTATTCACTTCTTATTCCTTCTCCAGATCTTATTCACTTCTTATTCCTGCTCTAGCTTCTTATTCACTTCTTATTCCTGCTCCAGCATCTTATTCACTTCTTATTCCTGCTCCAGCTTATTATTCACTTATTATTCCTGCTCCAGCTTCTAATTCACTTCTTATTAATGCTCTTGTTTCTAATATACTTCTTATTCCTGATTATGCTTCTAATTCACTTCTTATTCCTGCTCCAGCTTCTTATTCACTTCTTATTCCTGCTCCAGCTTCTTATTCACTTCTTATTCCTGCTCCAGCTTCTTATTCACTTCTTATTCCTGCTCCAGCTTCTTATTCACTTCTTATTCCTGCTCCAGCTTCTTATTCACTTCTTATTCCTGCTCCAGCTTCTTATTCACTTCTTATTCCTGCTCCAGCTTCTTATTCACTTCTTATTCCTGCTCCAGCTTCTTATTCACTTCTTATTCCTGCTCCAGCTTCTTATTCACTTCTTATTCCTGCTCCAGCTCCTTACTCACTTCTTATTCCTGCTCCAGCTCCTTACTCACTTCTTATTCCTACTCCAGCTCCTTATTCACTTCTTATTCCTGCTCCAGCTTCTTATTCACTTTTTATTTCTGCTCCAGCTTCTTATTCACTTCTTATTCCTGCTCCAGCTTCTTATTCACTTATTATTCCAGCTCCAGCTTCTTATACACTTCTTATTCATGCTCCAGCTTCTTATACACTTCTTACTCCTGCTCCAGCTCCTTAGTCACTTCTTATTCCTGCTCCAGCTTCTTAGTCACTTCTTATTCCTGCTCCAGCTTCTTATTCACTTCTTATTCATGCTCCAGTTTCTGATTCACTTCTTATTCCTGCTCCAGCTTCTTATTCACTTCTTATTCCTCCTCCAGCTTCTTAGTCACTTATTATTCCTGCTCCAGCTTCTTATTCACTTCTTATTCATGCTCCAGCTTTTTATTCACTTCCTACTCCTGCTTCACTTCTTATTCACTTCTTTTTCATGCTGCAGCTTCTTATTCACTTCTTATTCTTGCTCCAGCTTCTGATTCACTTCTTTTTCTTGTTCCATCTTCTTAGTCACTACTCTTTCCAACTTCTTATTCACTTCTTATTCCTGCTCCAGCTTCTTATTCACTTCTTATTCCTGCTTCAGCTTCTTATTCACTTCTTATTCCTGCTCCAGCTTTGCATTCACTTCTTATTCCTGCTCCAGCTTCTTATACACTTCTTATTCATGCTCCAGCTTCTTAGTCACTTCTTATTCCTGCTCCAGCTTCTTATTCACTTCTTATTCCTGCTTCAGCTTCTTATTCACTTCTTATTCCTGCTCCAGCTTCTTATTCACTTCTTATTCCTGCTCCAGCTTCTTATTCACTTCTTCTTCCTGCTCCAGCTTCTTATACACTTCTTATTCCTGCTCCAGCTTCTTATACACTTCTTATTCCAGCTCCAGCTTCTTATTCACTTCTTATTCCTGCTCCAGTTTCTTATTCACTTCTTATTCCTGCTCCAACTTCTTATTCACTTCTTATTCCTGCTCCAGCTTCTTATTCACTTATTATTCCTGCTCCAGCTTCTTATTCACTTCTTATTCCTGCTCCAGCTTCTTGATCACTTCTTATTCCTGCTCCAGCTTCTTATTCACTACTTATTCCTGCTCCAGCTTCTTATTCACTTCTTATTCCTGCTCCAGCTTCTTATTCACTTCTTATTCCTGCTCCAGCTCCTTACTCACTTCTTATTCCTACTCCAGCTCCTTATTCACTTCTTATTCCTGCTCCAGCTTCTTATTCACTTATTATTCCTGCTCCAGCTTCTTATTCACTTATTATTCCTGCTCCAGCTTCTTATTCACTTCTTATTCCTGCTCCAGCTTCTTATTCACTTATTATTCCAGCTCCAGCTTCTTATACACTTCTTATTCATGCTCCAGCTTCTTATACACTTCTTACTCATGCTCCAGCTCCTTAGTCACTTCTTATTCCTGCTCCAGCTTCTTAGTTACTTCTTATTCCTGCTCCAGCTTCTTTTTCACTTCTTATTCCTGCTCCAGCTTCTTAGTCACTTCTTATTCATGCTCCAGTTTCTGATTCACTTCTTATTCCTGCTCCAGCTTCTTATTCACTTCTTATTCCTCCTCCAGCTTCTTAGTCACTTATTATTCCTGCTCCAGCTTCTTATTCACTTCTTATTCATGCTCCAGCTTTTTATTCACTTCCTACTCCTGCTTCACTTCTTATTCACTTCTTATTCATGCTGCAGCTTCTTATTCACTTCTTATTCTTGCTCCAGCTTCTGATTCACTTCTTTTTCTTGTTCCATCTTCTTAGTCACTACTCTTTCCAACTTCTTATTCACTTCTTATTCATGCTCCAGGTTCTTATTCTCTTCTTATTCCTGCTCCAGCTTCTTATTCACTTCTTATTCCTGCTCCTGCTTCTTTTTCACTTCTTATTCCTGCTTCAGCTTCTTAATCACTTCTTATTCCTGCTCCAGCTTCTTATTCACGTCTTATTCCTGCTCCAGCTCCTTATTCACTTCTTATTCCTGCTCCAGCTTCTTATTCACTTCTTATTCCTACTCCAGCTTCTTAGTCACTTCTTATTCCTGCTCCAGCTTCTTATTCACTTCTTATTCCTGCTCCAGCTTTGCATTGACTTCTTTTCATGTATTAGCTTCTTATTCACTTCTTATTCCTGCTCCAGCTTCTTATACACTTCTTATTCATGCTCCAGCTTTGCATTCACTTCTTTTCATGTTTTAGCTTCTTATTCACTTCTTATTCCTGCTCCAGCTTCTTATACACTTCTTACTCCTGCTCCAGCTCCTTAGTCACTTCTTATTCCTGCTCCAGCTTCATATTCACTTCTTATTCATGCTCCAGCTTTTTAGTCACTTCTTACTCCTGCTTCACTTCTTATTCACTTCTTATTCCTGCTCCAGCTTCTTATTCTATTCTTATTCCTGCTCCAGCTTCTTATTCACATCTTATTCCTGCTCCAGCTTCTTATTCACTTCTTATTCATGCTCCAGCTTCTTATTCACTTCTTATTCCTGCTCCAGCTTCTTATTCACTTCTTATTCCTGCTCCAGCTTCTTATTCACTTCTTATTCCTGCTCCAGCTTCTTATTCACTTTTTATTCCTGCTCCAGCTTCTTATTCACTTCTTATTCCTGCTCCAGCTCCTTCTTCACTTTTTATTCCTGCTCCAGCTTCTTATTCACTTCTTATTCCTGCTCCAGCTTCTTATTCCCTTATTATTCCTGCTCCAGCTTCTTATACACTTCATATTCCTGCTCCAGCTTCTTATTCACATCTTATTCCTGCTCCAGCTTCTTATACACTTCATATTCCTGCTCCAGCTTCTTATTCACATCTTATTCCAGCTCCAGCTTCTTATTCACTTCTTATTCATGCTCCAGCTTCTTATTCACTTCTTATTCCTGCTCCAGCTTCTTATTCACTTCTCATTCCTGCTCCAGCTTCTTATTCACTTTTTATTCCTGCTCCAGCTTCTTATTCACTTCTTATTCCTGCTCCAGCTCCTTCTTCACTTTTTATTCCTGCTCCAGCTTCTTATTCACTTCTTATTCCTGCTCCAGCTTCTTATTCCCTTATTATTCCTGCTCCAGCTTCTTATACACTTCATATTCCTGCTCCAGCTTCTTATTCACATCTTATTCCTGCTCCAGCTTCTTATACACTTCATATTCCTGCTCCAGCTTCTTATTCACATCTTATTCCAGCTCCAGCTTCTTATTCACTTCTTATTCATGCTCCAGCTTCTTATTCACTTCTTATTCCTGCTCCAGTTTCTGATTCACTTCTTATTCCTGCTCCAGCTTCTGATTCACTTCTTATTCCTGCTCCAGCTTCCTATTCACTTCTTATTCCTGCTTCAGCTACTTATTCACTTCTTATTCCTGCTCCAGCTTTTTATTCACTTTTTATTCATGCTCCAGCTTTTTATTCACTTCTTTCTCCTGCTTCACTTCTTATTCACTTCTTATTCCTGCTCCTGCTTCTTAGTCACTTCTTATTCATGCTCTTGCTTTTTATTCACTTCTTATTCATGCTCCAGCTTCTTATTCACTTCTTATTCCTGCTCCAGCTTCTTATTCACTTCTTATTCCTGCTCTAGCTTCTTATTCACTTCTTATTCCTGCTCCAGCATCTTATTCACTTCTTATTCCTGCTCCAGCTTATTATTCACTTATTATTCCTGCTCCAGCTTCTAATTCACTTCTTATTAATGCTCTTGTTTCTAATATACTTCTTATTCCTGATTATGCTTCTAATTCACTTCTTATTCCTGCTCCAGCTTCTTATTCACTTCTTATTCCTGCTCCAGCTTCTTATTCACTTCTTATTCCTGCCCCAGCTTCTTATTCACTTCTTATTCCTGCTCCAGCTTCTTATTCACTTCTTATTCCTGCTCCAGCTTCTTATTCACTTCTTATTAATGCTCTTGTTTCTAATGTACTTCTTATTCCTGCTCCAGCTTCTTATTCACTTCTTATTCTTGCTCCAGCTTTTTATTCACTTCTTATTCATGCTCCAGCTTCTTATTCACTTCTTATTCTTGCTCCAGCTTTTTATTCACTTCTTATTCATGCTCCAGCTTCTTAATCACTTCTTATTCCTGCTCCAGCTTCTTATTCACTTCTTATTCCTTCTCCAGCTTCTTCTACACTTCTTATTCCAGCTCCAGCTTCTTATTCACTTCTTATTCCTGCTCCAGCTTCTTATTCACTTCTTATTCCTGCTCAAGCTTCTGATTCACTTCTTATTCCTGCTCCAGCTTCTGATTCACCTCTTATTCCTGCTCCAGCTTCTTATTCACTTCTTATTCCTGCTCCAGCTTCTTATTCACTTCTTATTCATGTTCCAGCATCTTATTCACTTCTTATTCCTGCTCCTGCTTCTTATACACTTCTTATTCCTGCTCCAGCTTCTTATTCACTTCTTATTCCTGCTCCAGCTTCTTATTCACTTCTTATTCCTGCTCCAGCTTCTTATTCACTTCTTATTCCTACTCCAGCTTCTTATTCACTTCTTATACCTGCTTCAGCTCCTTTTTCACTTCTTATTCCTGCTCCTGCTTCTTATACACTTCTTATTCCTGCTCCAGTTTCTTGTTCACTTCTTTTTCCTGCTCCAGCTTCTTATTCACATCTTATTCCTGCTCCAGCTTCTGATTAACATCTTATTCCGGCTCCAGCTTCTTATTCACTTCTTATTCCTGCTCCTGCTTCTTATATATACTTCTTATTCCTGCTCCAGCTTCTTATTCACGTCTTATTCATGCTCCAGCTTCTGATTCTCTTCTTATTCATGCTCCAGCTTCTTATTCACTTCTTATTCCTGCTCCAGCTTCTTATTCACTTCTTATTCCTGCTCCAGCTTCTTATTCACTTCTTATTCCTGCTCCAGCTTCTTATTCACCTCTTATTCCTGCTCCAGCTTCTTATTCACTTCTTATTCCTGCTCCAGCTTCTTATTCACTTCTTATTCCTGCTCCAGCTTCTTATTCACTTCATATTCCTGCTCCAGCCTCTTATTCACTTCTTATTCCTGCTCCAGCTTCTGATTCACTTCTTATTCCTGCTCCAGCTTCTTATTCACTTCTTAGTCCTGCTCCAGCTTCTTATTCACTTCTTATTCCTGCTCCAGCTTCTGATTCACTTCTTATTCCTGCTCCAGCTTCTTATTCACTTCTTATTCCTGCTCCAGCTTCTTGTTCACTTCTTATTCCTGCTCCAGCTTCTTATTCACTTCTTATTCCTGCTCCAGCTTCTTATTCACTTCTTATTCCTGCTCCAGCTTTTTATTCACTTCTTATTCCTGCTCCAGCTCCTTTTTCACTTCTTATTCACTTCTTATTCATGCTCTCCCTTCTAACTTTTGTCTTTTCCTGCTACAGCTTTTTAATTAAATCTTATTCCTGCTCCAGCTCTTTGTTCACTTCTTATTCCATCTCCAGATTCTAAATCACTTCTTATTTTCTTCTCAAGCTTCTGATTCACTTCTTATTCCTGCTCCAGCTTTCAAATCACTTCTTATTCATGCTTTTAATCTAGAACAATTTAATAAAAGATGGACCACTAAGTTAACATTGCAGAAACAAAAAAAACGCTTCTGGACCACTAAGTTAACATTGTAGAAACAATAAAGCATGTCCCTTCCACAAATTTAAATTGTAGTTTGTCTTGCCCAACAAGGTTTTGGGCATGAAATATGGTAGCAATGTGGGCACAGGCACCAGAGTCTATCATTTGGCATTCATAGCTGTAGTTGTGCAAGGGTTGAATAGCTTTGAGCAAAAAAGAAAATGACACTTGGAACCCAGAGAGACTGGTCACTTACATCTGACCCACTAGAAATGTATCTTGTCCAACAAGGTTTTCTTATGGATCTTTATTTCTAAAGAGTTCTTGGGATGTAGACCTGTTTTCAAGACGTTCATATCTCTTGCATGTACAATTACTTCATTTTGTACCTATCTCTATGTTTTTTCAAACATGTTATACATCTAAAATATTTAATGCTGCCATTTATCTATATTTGTTTTCTATATTTTATGCTGCCGTGTTTTGCACACTCATCTCTCCTAATACAGGACAATACCTTGTACCAATGTTTCCTTGTATCAATACCTGCGCTGGTCATGTGACCTCCTTCTCTGCAGGTTTCCCCAGCATTGATGGTGAGAGATGGCGCCAACTGCGCAGATTCACAATAGCATCACTCAGGAATTTTGGGATGGGGAAGATGACTATGGAGAAACGGGTGTTGGAGGAGTCCCATAGTCTCATCCAAGCTGTGTCACAAACAGGAGGTAAGTAGAGTCACCTCGTTATTCTGGAAAAGACAGGACAGTAGGGGATTGGGGGCAAAGCCATAGGGAAGGATACGGACCTGGGTACTGGCGGGGTGTAACCAAATCCAGAAGCAAGGGCTGGCTGGCAACTTTCAGGCTGGAGGGCAAACATAAGCAAGTGGTCCCAGCCTTTCTACCAGCAAACGGCAATTGAAAAATGATCGTGACAAATCCTCTGTGGGTGTGGTTTGTCTGATGTAAGTGTGGCTTCAATAGTCAATAAGATACATAAAAAATTGTGTCAAACAGCTATATTGAAATTCATAATTTACCTGGCCCATCTGACAAATCAGATACTAAATAAAGACCTATATTAAATACTGTACAGAGGGGGTGATTCAGCAGAGGATGGAACTGCAGAGCCGCTCACAAGTAGCTGTGCAATTCTGTCCTTGCTAAAATGCAGATGCAGCAGGAGGTGCCCGACGTCCCCTGTATGATGCCCCCTGTATGACATCCTCTGTCTGACACCCCCTGTAAGACAGCCCCTGTATGACACTTCCTGTATGACACACCCCTGTATGACATCCTCTGTATGACACCCCCTGCATGACACCCCCTGTATGACACCCCCTGTATGACACCTCCCTGTATGACACCCCCTGTATGACACTTCCCTGTATGACACCTCCTGTATGACACCCCCCTGTATGACACCCCCCTGTATGACACCCCCCTGTATGACACCCCCTGTATGACATCCTCTGTATGACATCCTCTGTATGACACTTCCCTGTATGACACCCCCTGTATGACACCCCCCTGTATGACACTTCCCTGTATGACACCCCCTGTATGACACCCCCCTGTATGACACCCCCCTGTATGACACTCCCTGTATGACACCTCCTGCTGCAACTGTGGTTCCAGCGCTGTGACAGAGGTCGTGATGTTGGACGGCGCCAGCCAACTGAGTAAGCCTCAGCTTACTTAGGCTGCCGGCATTCGAGACCAGAAATGTGCATCCATTGGCACAGACCCTGGCCTTGGGCCACACATTAGTGCCACAATTCCCTGACGCCAATCAGCAATCAAAACCATGGCCATCAATCGGCAATCCATTGCTGGATCACGGAAACACAGTAAGATAAAATTCCTGTTTTGTGGTCTGAATTAGTGAACCAGGGGCATCTAACAAGGATTTCTCTGATCCTCCGAGCCAGCCATCAGCAGAAAGGGAAATTGTGGCAATTAGTCGCAGATGGAGCTGAGGGTGTGCCGAGCTCTATGGGTGTGTTCAGGCACAGGGGAGTGACCACTCCCCACTGTCCATAGGGGACAATGTTAAACGTGCATGTGGCCAGAACATGCACTTAAGGTCATTGGTTAGAAATCACAGGGTGGACTTACCCCCTGTGGTAATCTGTATTGGAGTGGCATAAAAGGAGGGCATGTGAGCCCCGTATGTGTGTATCTTTGTGTATCTTTTGAAGACTAACAGTGCTGTATAATTTCTGTATGCTGTAGCCTCTTGAAGCTAAGGGGAAGGGTCTTTTTCAAGACAATAAACATTTAGCCTTTACACCACTGGCCATCACATCACCGCTGGCCATCACATCACTGCTGGTCATCTCATAATCACTGGCCATCACATCACCGCTGGTTGTCTCATAACCGCTGGCCATCACATCACCGTTGGTCATCACATCAATGCTGGTCATCACATCACCGCTGGCCATCACATCACCGCTGGTCATCACATCACCGCTGGCCATCACATCACCACTGGTCATCACATCAATGCTGGTCATCACATCACCGCTGGCCATCACATCACCGCCGGTCATCACATCAATGCTGGTCATCACATCACCACTGGCCATCACATCACTGCTGGCCATCACATCATCGCTGGTCATCACATCACCATTGGCCATCACATCACCGCTGGCCCTTACATCACCACTGGCCCTCACATCACCGCTGGTCGTCACATCACCGCTGGTCATCACATCACCACTGGTTGTCACATCACCACTGGTCACCACATCACCGCTGGTCATCACATCACTGCTGGTCATCTAATCACTGCTGGTCATCTAATCACTGCTGGTCATCACATCACCACTGGTTGTCACATCACCACTGGTCGTCACATCACTGCTGGTCATCACTATCATTCAACTCTCCTCTCTCCAACTGTCATTTGTTTTACATCAACTTTATTAATAATGTCACTGGCCAATACTCCCTTCTCCAAAATGGCCTCATTCCAGTGGGATCTCATTTCTTATGAGATGGCTGTCGGCAGAGTCACCTGTAAAGCAGTATGGCGGGGTACCATCTATGCTGTGACAGGTCCCAAACTGATCACATACACCTGCGGCGTATCACACTTATGTAATGCACCATATTACACAGATCACTGTTCTATGTCATTTTGAAAATATTTATTGTTAAATAATGAATTTAGGAAATTATGAAAACCCAATTCACGCAGCATTACACCAGCTGTTACCGTGTATAACGTCTACCAAATCATCTGTTTTATTAATGCAATGTTTCAGTGTGATGTAACAAAGGTCATCTCATATTAATCCAATACAAAGGACAGTGTTACTATATAATGATAAATGATGAAATGGAAGCGCTCAGGTACTGGGAAAGGAACAGACAATGATTGAAAAATTACCGGTGTCATTATAGGCTGCAATCGCAAACTGCAATCAATCCCCGGACTGATCACGTTCCAGGGTATTTAAAGCTCTAGACAATGAGCACCATGTAACACATTCTGGCAAAAGTCCCTGTATGGGGTGAAACGCGTTAGTAGATGCCCAATGACTCATTTTAATATACAGTTCTTCTTTTTATGTAAAAACCATAGTATGTCCTGACCTACTGTACACTTTGTATTGTATTGGGCACCCAAAGACGAGGTCCTCACTACTAATAGGATTACCAGCACATTTTTTGTTAGAAATAAATGCAGTTTTTGTATCACTTTGTGTCTCCACCCTTCATATCCCCCTCCATCCCCACTCACGCACATACACCTGCAGGAGAAGAGCATAGCGTGGGACACCGCGGGACATAGCGTGGGATGCCGCAGGACATAGCGTGGGACACCGCGGGACATAGCGTGGGACACCGCGGGACATAGCGTGGGACGCCGCAGGACATAGCGTGGGATGCCGCGGGACATAGCGTGGGACATAGCGTGGGACATAGCGTGGGACGCCGCGGGACATAGCGTGGGACATAGCATGGGACACCGCAGGACATAGCGTGGGACGGCGCGGGACATAGCACGGGATATAGCGTGGGACGCCGCGGGACATAGCGTGCGACACCGCGGGACATAGAGTGGGACGGCGCGGGACATAGCGTGGGACGGCGCGGGACCTATGGGCAAATATGGAGCAATCCGGTACGTAATCCATTTTACAATAAAGTCCGTACAATTGCGTCATTATAAGTCCTGGTTCCTGCACTATTTATTACTTGACAAGGAGTGTGATCAGAACAACAGAACAGAGCCATAAAACCCTTCATATGACTATTTGCAAGATACAATTATTTACTTGTTTGGAACATGATATTTTGGACCCTGATTTGCACCATAGTGAAAGCAATCATCGGGACACTTATACCCCTTTTACAACACAGCTAAACCCTCAGGTAATTGCAGGGTTAACCCGGGTTACTGCTAGGTGTAAAAGGGACGAGGGATGGATTCCCAGGTCGAGTGACCCGACAATCCAACCCTGGTAGCTTACAGGATCTAACATGGCAGCAACCCTGCAGTGTAATCGGGTAACTCGGGGCGACTGACCAGGATCCCGTTTACAGCATGGGCACTTCTGGGTTACTCAGCACTTGGAGATGATGTCATCACCAAGCGTCAGGAGACGTGTTCCATCACACCTACGTGCAGTGTGAATGTCGCTGATCCGGGAATATCCCGGATCGGCGGCGCAGTCGAAAAAGGGTCTGTCCCGGGTCTGACCTGTTTTGGAAATGTGGGCCTGATTCAGAGCCAGGCGTCAAGCTGCGCTCGCTCTGAGCAATGGTCACACAACTGTGCATGTGTATAAGTGCGCAGTGCACGTGCGCAAACAAGCGTCGCAATGTGAAATCGTCCGCTCGTAGTACACAGCCTGGCCGCTACTTTGAGTGACAGATAGCACTGTTTGTGGGTGGTAACAGGGGAAGGTGCTTGTGAACGGGGGAGTGGATGTGCGAACGCAGGCGTGCCCGACCGTCAGAACGGAATTTAATGGGTGTGCATAATTAGCAAAGTAGCGTCATTGAACCTGTGACTTAAATGATTTTTCCATGAACTGCTCCCACTGCTTGCAGGAGGCTAGGTCTACCTTAAGTGCTGCGAGCAGCTCCGATGGTCCTGATTAATCCTACATTTCCCGGAGATGACGTTTGTGGCAAGGGGGAGTCTTTAAACACTTGCGAGCGCAATAATCCCTCGCCCGCTAAGACATAGAGGCATCCTTACACCACAAAGAGCGAGCGCATGTTTTGCATAGACGGTCCCTTTTTGAGAACGAGCGGCCGCAAATAGCGTCAGGGTCTGAATCAGGCCCAGTGTTCCCAATCTTGGGTCAGACCCAGCACTATGGATGTGACCATAAGGGTACAATGGAGTTATTTACTAATTGCCTTTGTACTGTTGTGGTATCATTATACTGTACATCTGTCGGGTGGCTGGTATTTATGGTTTGTTATTAGGGTTCATCAGCATACTTGCCTACATTGTAGTTCCCTTTTGCGGGAGACTCGGGGAGAGGAGAAAGATCTGGTCGTGATGGGGGCGGGGCCTGACATCTTGCGCTATTAGGCCCCGCCCCTTCATGGCAAATTGCCGCGATTGGCGTATATTTGCATAAGGGGCGGGACTAAATGACGCGATTCCCGCAGAATCACGTAATTAAGCCCCGCCCCCTACACAGAGACCCGCGCTTGCCGCGGAAGTTCTCCCCATTCTGCCCACTTCACTAGGAAGTGGGCAGAAAGCGGGAGAAATGCCTACCCTTACGGGGGTGCGGGGGGTTACCCGAAAAATCGGGAGCCTCCCGCGAAAACCGGGAGGGTAGGCATGTATGGTTCATCAGTTACCATCGGCCGATATTGACACCAACAACTTCTCAATCGATCTTTTTCTTTCCCAGTACCTGGAACGCTTTTGATGACATTGTGTAATGTATCTGTGGGGCTGAACGCTTCTTCCCATCTCAGCACTAGGGTACCTGGGTACTATATGTGGTTTTCGGTAAAAAGTGAGCACTCATCATTGTAAATTCTCTTAATATCTAATAATATTGTTTCCTAGGAAAGTCCTTCAACCCTATTAATCTTCTGGGCTGCGCTGTCGGGAATATCACCAGCTATGCGCTGTTGGGGGAGCACTTTGATTATAAGGACCCAAAGTTACAGGAACTTATTATAACTACAAGAAGGTTTATATTCAACACTCACTCGCCCCTACATGAGGTACGGTATATCTTCCTGCCGGGATTCTCTCATCTCTGCTCAGTCTCATCAGAAAATAGTGCCCAGGACTGTTGTATCCTCACCTCCCTGAGTCTCCCATATCCAAATATTCCGAAATACGGAATATTCCTATTTTTAGCATGACTGAGATAGTGAAAATTTAGATTTTTGATGGTTCAATGTACACAAACTTTGTTTAAGGCACAAAATTATTACAAATAAAGTATAAAATGGCCTATAGGCTGTGTGTATAATGTGTATATGAGACATAAATAAAATTCATGTATGTACACAAACTTTGTTTGAGCCACAGAATTATTGAAAATATAGTATAAAATTACATGCAGGCTGTGTGTATAAGGTGTATATAAAACATAAATGCATTCTGTATGTATATTTGGGCCCTATTCCTAAAACATTTCAATATGGTTTGCAAATATTCCAAAATACGGAATATTCCATTATCCAAAATACCCCTGGTCCCCAGCATTTTGGATATGGGAGACTCAACCTGTATATGTTAATGGTACAGTAGTGCGGTCCCAGAAGTAGCTGGGAAATGTACTAAAAAATAAACAAGACCTAAACAGAACGTGATACTGTATGTGGGGAGACTGGTAATCATTGTTACGTCACCTATCATTAAGCTGCTCATTGCACAGTGCCATATGCATGTGAGAGTACAGCACACATCCAAACCCTCCTCCTGGCATCAATACATGTTATGCTATCTAAGATGGATGCTTTATATTGAGAAGACCATTTTAGTTATTTAATATAATATACTCCTGTCTTGATGGCTTGAACATTATGTGACAATTCTGAACCTTGACAAGGGTCTCTCATGGGAACGAAACGCCGGATCTAGCCTTTCATATAACACTGGTGGTATGTAATTAAAAGGATGGTTTTTTGCAATGGTGAGTTCCCTCACAGTTTGTGATTTTTTGAACATATATATATATAAGCATTTTTGTTCTGAATTTTCTTTGCTCTCAGTGAACACAGTGCAGCTCCAGCAGGATTTCCTCTGTATTTTGCTTGGTAGTCACCTAGTGACTGGTGGCTGATTGTACCTAGGCGCTGCAGCCTCCCCAGTAAAAACCGCCACCTCACTGAGCCGATTGCAATTCATGACTGCACTGGCTACACTGTAACTTGCAGTGACTTCCCATTGGAGTTGTTACCTGACAGTCACACACAGGACAGGCAGCCCCTGGGGCTGGTGCCTCCTTCCCCTGGGGCTGGTGTCTCCTTCCCCTGGGGCTGGTGTCTCCTTCCCCTGGGGCTGCCAGTCCAGGCTGCAATTAGCAGAGTGCGGCTTCCAGTGGAAGGTTCTCCTCTGCCTTTCAGGCAGCCCTAACCGTCTTCTAGGGGCTGCAGTCGATAGAGTCACTAGAAGCCAGTGTTATGCGCATGCGTGGTGCCACCACCGTTTGTCCGCATGTGCCAGTCCTGGCGCCTGCTAGATTCATTGCCAAAGCACCGGGACCCGGATGTCACGAACCAGCAGCGATGGCAGCCCCCCTCATGCAAGAGGGTAGGAGCCACTGCTGGTAGTGACACTCATTTACTCAGTGGGACAGTGGTAGATTGATATGTACTTACTGCTGCCTGTACTGATGATAATGGGTGGCATAGTGTCATGGCTGCAGCGTCCTGCCCCAGTACTCTCAGAGAAAGGACAATACAGGAACTGATAGCATGGCACCATAAGACGGGCCAAGGCCAGATCAGGAGCAGAACGACAATGATCGGGCAGATAAATACAGGAAGAAATCAGATTAAACAGAGATGTATTATTGTGTTCTGCACTTATTACACTACTCCTGTGGAGGTTTATTTATCATGTTTGTGTCGCTCCCACTGCAGCATCATTTATATGTTACACTATTAATGTTTCCGATACTTACCCTAGTGCAGGGGTTCCCAAACGCAGTCATCAAGGCACCCCAACAGTCCAGGTTTTAAAGATAACCATGGTTCAGCACAGGTGGTTAAATCAAATTGACTGAGACACTAATTAAGGTCACCTGTGGTTAAGCATGAGTATCCTCAAAGCCTGGACTGTTAGGGTACCTTGGGGACTGACTTTGGGAACCTCTGCCCTAGTGATTATCACTAGCACCAGGAGCTCTGTTATGTAGGTTCTCTCACCAATTTGATGTATGTGTGTTCTCTGGGTTTGTAGCTTGGTAACACGTTCCCCATTCTCCTGAACGTACCAATTCTCAAGCAGAAAATCTTCAAGGAGAGCTCGCAGCTGATCGCCTTTGTCACAGAGTACATCAAGCAGCACAAGCAGACGCTAGACCCAGCGTCACCCAGAGACTTCATCGACTACTTCCTGCTCAAGATCAAAGAGGTAAAACTGTCGCTGGACAATATATTGTCTATATCAGGGCTCGTTATAGCAGAACACCGGACAACACATGGAATTAGATGACCTCTGTAAACTAACTTTTCCCTTAGCTGTGCTACAGCCCCCTCCGCCCCCCCCCCCCCCCAAACCTTGAATCTTCCATTCCAGCAGATCCCACGATGGGTCCAAGCATAGGGTCTAATCTGCTGATCATGGTGGGATTTGGGATTCAAACTCTCAGTAGTGTGGTCATTGTCCCTCCCCACGAGCCTCCGATTACTTGTTACATTTTGTTATTTTACAAATCTGCTTTATTACATCTAATATGATCATTTCATAATTTCCTACTCTCCCAAATATCAGGTGATGCTCCTGGGTGCCCAGCAAAGAGGACAAGTCTCCCAGCAGGCTGCCTACCTATGGACCCACACACATGCACACACCCTGCAGTGGGGGGGGGGTAATTACACATTTTGTGCATTATCATGGCCCCACCCCATTTCACAATAACGGTAAACTCGTTATTGTGTAGCGGGTGCGGGGCCACAATGACGCAATAGCAGTCATGTCCCGCTCTGCCTCTAATGCGGAGTAATGTTCCCGGCCACGCCCCCTATGCCGCACCATTCATTCTTTTTTTATTAAATAATAGCTGAAGTACCTGGTGTTTCCCAGGTTTAAGTCTTCAACTTATTAAGTTTGTAATGTGACGTCGTCCAAATCCATCCAGTGGAAGACTCAGAACAGGCTCCCGGGGTCACAGTTCTACCTGGCGCACTCCACCGTCAGGTCCGACCCGGACCCCAACCACTCCATTAGACATCCCAGACCAATTACCGCCCCTCTGTGAAATCCGACAGGGACCTCAACCCCCTAGTATGTCTTCTGTTACCCAGTGTTACCACTCTGTGAAGTTTTCATCCAAATCCATCCAGTGGAAGACCCAGAACAAGGTCCTCAGGTTTTGCCCAGTGTACACCAACAGGAGGTCTGATCAGGACCCCAACCCCCCTAAAACAAAGCCAGGATCCAACTGGACCACATCACATTGGTTTCATTCCTATTGGTGCAGGGGTGTACCTTCAAGTTATTATTTTAATTATGTGATGTCGTCCAAATCCATCTAGTGGAAGTCTCAGACCAGGCTCCCTGGGTCAAAGTTCTCCCAGCGTACACCGCCGTGAGGACCGACCGGGACCCCAACCCCCTACTATGTCTTCTGCAATCCAATTTTAAAACTCGGGGTCTGAGTCAGTAAGGATCACAACTGCGATTAAAATGGTGATTACACACGCAGCATCACTGCGATAGTATGCTAATCCTCTGCCATCGCTATGCCGTCAGAGCACAACATAAGGACGCCCACTTTACCTTACACACATCCATAATACTTAGCAAGACCGCAAAACCATCAGTAACATGGAGTACCATCGCAGCGTCATGCACACTTACACAGGCTCTGATGTTAGTCAGGAATTACTAAACTCATCACACGCAGTGATTACACAAGACTGAGACACCATCAGTAACATTGAGTACCATCACATCCTCACACACACTTACACAGGCTCTGACCTTACTCAGGAATTACTAACCTCATCACACACAGTGACTACACAAGACTGAGAAACCATCAGTAACATGGAGTACCATCAGAGCCTCACACACACATACACAGGCTCTGACCTTACTCAGGAATTACTAACCTCATCACACACAGTGATTACACAAGACTGAGATACCATCAGTAACATGGAGTACCATCACAGCCTCACACACACTTACACAGGCTCTGACCTTACTCAGGAATTACTAACCTCATCACACACAGTGATTACACAAGACTGAGAGACCATCAGTAACATGGAGTACCATCACATCCTCACACACACTTACACAGGCTCTGACCTTACTCAGGAATTACTAACCTCATCACACACAGTGATTACACAAGACTGAGAAACCATCAGTAACATGGAGTACCATCACTTCCTCACACACACTTACACAGGCTCTGACCTTACTCAGGAATTACTAACCTCATCACATGCTATGAGGCCTCAAGCTGTGTATGGCATCGCAGTGTATAATTTATGCACGCCCATGAAACAGCGTTAAAAAGCACTGGCACACCTGCATTTTGCCAACCACTCCCCTTTCACCACCCACAAATGGCACTAACTGTTAATCACTCTGCGATGGGTCTGCATAGTCACAGCAATCACAGTCCCAATCGCAGTGGCCAGTTCGTGCACATGCACTGTGATGCGTATACAGAACGCAACAATCAGCTGATTGCGTGAGTAATCGCAGTTGTGATCGCTGCTAAATCAAACCCTCTGTGAAGTTTTCATCCAATTTCATAACGTGAAAGGCTCAGCACAGACTCCCCGGGTCCAAACACGTTCTCTGGGTCAAATTTCTGCCCGGCGCTCTTCCCTGTGAGGTCTAAACAGAACCCCAACCACTCCATTAGGCACCCCAGACCAATTGCCACCCCCTCTGTGAAGTTTTCATCCAAATCCATCCAGTGGAAGGCCCAGAACAGGTTCCCCTGCTCAGCATCCCCCTGGGTCAAAGTTCTGCCCAGCATACACAAATTGGAGGTCCGACTGGGATCTCAAGTCCCCCTAATATGTCTTCTGGGATACAATGTTAATACTCTGAAGTTTTGTCCAAATCCATCCAGTGGAAGGCTAAGAACATGCCCATCCGGGTCAAAGTTCTGCCCAGTGTACACCAACAAGAGGTCCGACCGGGACCCTAACCCCCCCAAAACCTAGCCAGGATCCAACTGGACCACCTCACGTTGGTTTCATCCCAATCATTGCAGGGGTGTCTGATTGCATAACCTGACAGACAGACAAATACACCAATTCATTTTTTATATAAGACACACAATAAATTTACCGATTTCTAATTACTTGCTGTTGTTTATAAACTGATGAGTCTAAGGGGCCTATTCATCAACACTAAAATAAAATTTTTAAGGACATTTCCATTAATTACCGTTATTTTAGTATTCATGAAGACACTTATCACAGGAGATGTCACTGATATCATATATATCACTGATATCTCCAGGTTAAGTCCATCTGCATTAATTGCCACACTCCCCATACATTATTATGTGTACATTAGTACATTAGTATGGGGATATGGAAATTATGTTATTCATCAAATTCTGAAACTACATAATTACTCGTATATAGGAACTTGTCTCACTTACAAGCTACCCAATTCCTCCCAGCGCTATAAATGGGATGGATAAATCCATTAGCAGACTGAAAGTCCTACAATACAGGTAAATCCATAATAATCTGTATATGGTGATGTCCACAAATGTATCTGCAGCCATTTCCTTACCATGGCATACATCCTAACTGTCCCGCATACGTTGTGACTAAAGGTGCTTGCGGAGGTGGCCAGATGGAGGGGGAGCCAACCAGGGAGGAGATGGGGGCGGCGAGAATAAAAGCAGAGGAAGCTACAAGTGAGAATGATTAAAAATAGAAAATTGACAGACGCCTCCAAACAGCACCCCCTGCCCTGTGGTGCCCTGTGCCGTGGCACATGCTGTACCACCCTAGTTAGCCCCGGTTCCTCCCACACAAGCACAGGAGAGGAGACTGCTGCTGCTTAGCGGCTGTATTTTCCCTTGTCTCCCACTGCAGTCCACTATACAGTAGTGTTGCTGGGATACTAACAGGTCAAAGGGAGGGGGCAAGCGTCATACTGTACCTGGGTCTTTGCCGGACCCCTCCACAAGCCCGACCCCAGGTAACTAGTAAACCCCCCACATCTGTGCCTCTTATCACAGGTGACCAACCCCTTTCCTGGAGACAAGTCTAATCCTGCACGTGCGGAGCTCCCTGCATAAAGGGATTTGCAGAGTTTGTTCCTTTAGTGACCAAGGTTCCCGGCATTGATTAACGGTCTCATATCCCCGGTTGTCTCTTTTCCAGGAGGAACATTTGTCGGGGGGTAATTTCAGTGAAACCAGCCTCCTAATGACGGTCATAGCGCTGCTCGCAGCTGGAACTGAAACCACAACGTCCACCCTGAATTTCGCCCTGGTTCTCATCAGCAATTACCCAGAGGTGCAAAGTAAGAAACAAATTATTTAGTGTATACAAAAATATAATATTTAAAGGTCGGAGTAGCGTGTCCCTCTCCTGGGGTAGATGGACACCACCTTACACACAGCAGCCAGGAAACAGCACTCCAGTCGTGGATTTTCGTGCAAGCTGGACGGTGCAATTTCAACAATCAAATAAACAAAACATAATATAAACCCTAACCCGGCTGGGCACTAGACAGCAAGTTCCCTGCCTAACAGAACACTAATCAAAATCCCCGTCCACAGTACCTTCTGGTTTACAGCAAACAGTGTCTCAGAGCAAGCTAACCTGTGTCCTGCTCTCCCAGGTATGAGACACTCAGCTACAACTGAACACAGCTTAAATTAGTCAGTTCCAGGTGAAAGCCCTAATGAGCCTGCTACCAGGCTGAAAGGCCCAAAACCTGGAGTGGCCTGTGGATGGAGCCCTCCCTCTCCTCACATCCATACCCCCAGGACCCAAACCGGCTTTTCCAAAAGCTGATACTCTGGTCTGTTTACAAAACAGACTTCTCCTGGGGTTTTTTAGAACACATAGGCCAAAAACATATGGACAAACGTACCTGCCATTGACCACTTTTCCAGTGCTTCTATCACAATATTATATATAAATATATATATATATATAATGAACAAATACAAGCACTCCACATAAACCAAAATACTTGCCCGGGTGCCCTTTGTAGTTTGTGACAACTTAAATAGAAAAGGAATGGCAGTGGCACTCCCAGGACCTCTAATGCAAAGAATCACACCACACTGGGGTAGCCAGACCTCTACTGCTAATGTCTTCAGTTCCTGCTTGTTCTTGGGGCATTTTCCCTTCAGTTTTGTCTTCATCAAGTGAAATGCATGCTCAATAGGATTCAGGTCAGGGGATTGACTTGGCCATTGCATAACATTCCACTTTTTAGCCTTACAAAACTCTTTGGTTGCTTTTGCAGTATGCTTCGGGTCATTGTCCATCTGCACTGTGAAGCGCCGTCCAATGAGTTCTGAAGCATTTGACTGAATATGAGCATATAATATTGCCCGAAACACTTCAGAATTCATTCTGCTGCTTTTGTCAGCAGTCACATCATCAATAAATACAAGGGAACCAGTTCCATTGGCAGCCATACATGCCCACACCATGACACTACCACCACCATGCTTCACTGATGAGGTGGTATGTTTTGGATCATGAGCAGTTCCTTTCCTTCTCTTCTCTTCCCATCACTCTGCTACAAGTTGATCTTTGTCTCATCTGTTAATAGGATGTTGTTCCAGAACTGTAATGGCTTTTTTAGATGTTGTTTGGCAAACTCTAATCTGGTCTTCTTGTTTTTGTGGCTCACCAATGGTTTTCATCTTGTGGTGAACCCTCTATATTCACTCTTGTGAAGTCTTCTCTTGATTGTTGACTTTGACACATATACATCTACCTCCTGGAGAGTGTTCTTGATTTGGCAAACTGTTGTGAAGGGGTTTTTCTTCACCAGGGAAATAATTGTTTTGTCATCCACAACAGTTGTTTTCCGTGGTCTTCCGTGACTTTTGGTGTTGCTGAGTTCTCCGGTGCATTATTTCTATTTAAGAATGTTCCAAACAGTTGATTTGGCCACACCTAATGTTTTTGTTATCTCTCTGATGGGTTTGTTTTGATTTTTCAGCCTAATGATGGCTTCACTGATAGTGACAGCTCTTTGGATCTCATATTGTGAGTCGACAGCAACTGATTCCAAATGCAAATGTCACACCTAGAATCAACTCCAGACCTTTACCTGCTTAATTGATAATGAATTAACGAGGGAATAGCCCACACCTGTCCATGAAATAGTCCCATTACTTTTGGCCCCTTAAAAAGTGGGAGGCACATATTGAAACTGTTGCAATTCCTACTCCGTTCACCCGATTTGGATGTAATTACCCTCAAATTAAATCTGAAAGTCTGCAGGTAAATCACATCTTGTTTGTTTCATCTCAAAACCATTGCGGTGGTGACTAGAGGCCAAAATCTGAAAATTCTGTCAATGTCCCAATATTTATGGACCTGACTGTATATATATATATATATATATAATATATATATATATATATATATATATATATATATATATATAATGTAACGATATGGTGTAAAGGCACTCCGGGGCTAAGCACCATGAATGAAATCACCAACAATGGCCCTCATTCAGAGCCACTCGCTAGCGGCAGTACGCTCGTTCCGAGCAATGTTCGCACATCTGCGCATGCGTACGGTTTTTAGTACGCATGCGCGAACCAGTCAGTGCGGCCGAAAATCGTTGGTACGCAATATAGCGAGGGCCTGCTATTTTGAGTGACAGAATGAGGCGTATGTGGGTGGTAACAGGGGAAGGTGCTTGAAAACGGGGAGTGGAGATCCGAAAGCAGGCGTGCTTAAAGGTCAAAACGGGCATTTTAAGGGAGTGCATAATTAATCCAGCAGCGTCATTGACCACGTCACTTGGTTTTTTTTAACTCAGAACTGCTCACAAAATAGCGGTTGAAAACACCAACCACAAGAATAGCGAGCAGTTCATACGCTGTACGATGTACTCGATTAATCTAATAAATAGCGGACATGACGTATGGTGCGTGCGGCCAGGGGGCGTTTTTATCAAATAAACGAGCGTATGTTTTGCTCGCTCGTTCAGACTTAGAGGTGGGAACAGACTGCAATTTGCGAACGGATCATTTGAATAACCACCCCTTGTTTTTGAACGAACGACCGCAAATAGCGAACGGCTCTGAATCAGGCCCAATGGCTATTATTTGGCAAAGTTTCGGAGGGTCAAACTCCTTTATCAAGACATAAAGAAACAATGAAAACCAGACATATAATTACCCTGACATACACCAGCGTGCTGGACACTCATGGGGGGGCATAGCTAAATGTGTGACAATACCATCGCCATAACGATCGGTAAACAGATCGGCAGAAACATAATAATTACCAATGTGGCCGAGCAGTAGTAAATGCAATGATAGCGCTAAGCGCTGAGATGTAAAACGCAGTAACAAAATGAACAAGTACTGAACACGGAGCACAGTGTACAGAATAAGGAGACAGACATATAGCAAAGGGTCATAGACATAAGAGGGGGCAATGTACAAAATGTCCCAAACACGCATGAGTCCTCACACATAAAAACAGGACGAGAACTGGGCTTCTAGCATGATACAAATGACATAATCATAACATGAGGTAAAGTACAAACCCTATATATGGCACAAACATAATAATAGGTAATAAAACCAACGGCTGAAGACGACTGTGGACCAATATAACGGCTGGCAGACAGCAAATCATAATGAAGACCTATAAGTAAGGGAAAGGGTTCATTTAAGCCAATCGGGTAACTGTTTCCAGGGTGTGAGTCCATTTAGCGTCACATTGTAGAAGGATCAGACCCCGATCTCCTCCTCTCTGCATCAGGGGGATCCAGTCTATTATTTTATAATGAATGTTTGCTAGATTGTACTGATGATCACGGAAATGTCTAACTACCGGTCAGGGGCGTTTCTAGCGGAGGGGGCCTGTGTGCAGTCTCCGACATGGGCCCCCTCCTCTCCGCCTGGTGCTGACAGAGTGTGCCCAGAGTCTATAATGTATGCACAGGTCACCGGGAAAATAGTCGCGGCGGCCATTTTCCCTGTACTGCGCATAGGCAAACGATGGGAAAATGGCTGCCGTGGCCATTTTCTAGTCATTTTACAGAGCGGGACCCCTGCGCTGATGTGGGACTTCGGAGAGGTAAGTAATATTATGGGTGCAGGCTGTGCGGTGCGGGGCCCCCCTGGACCCGGGGGACAGTGTTCCCAGCACACCCTGCACTCATTATAGATACGCCCCTGCTACCGGTAACTCCAGGGCCGCTGGAATGCTAGATCGGTGTAGCGCCATGCGTTCCTTCATTTGTCTGGTAGTTTTCCCAATGTATAGTAATCCGCATGAGCATCTAATGTAATACATGACATACCTACTAGAACATGTGAGTGGGCATCTAATGTAATACATGACATACCTACTAGAACATGTGAGTGGGCATCTAATGTAATACATGATATACCTACTAGAACATGTGAGTGGGCATCTAATGTAATACATGACATACCTACTAGAACATGTGAGTGGGCATCTAATGTAATTATTATTATTATTATTATCCTTTATTTATATGGCGCCACAAGTGTTCCGCAGCGCCTTACATAGTACATAGAACTAATAGGTGAACAAGAAACAAGTAACTTACAGTACATTACAGTGCAGGACAAGGACACGACTTATATACATTGCTGCAATAGCGATTAAACACTCACAATAAGCTGCCGGGAGTTGGCAGTCCCGTGTTAGGTGCCCTAATGGGGAGTAAGGAGTAGAAGAAAGTGTAAGGAGAAGCACATGAGGGAAGAGGGTCCTGCTCGTGAGAGCTTACATTCTAAGGGGAGGGGCAGACAGACAGGTGTGACACAGAAGGGGAGGGGCAGACAGACAGGCGTAATACGGAAGGGGAGGGGCAGACAGACAGGCGTGACACGGAAGGGGAGGGGCAGACAGACAGGCGTGACACAGAAGGGGAGGGGCAGACAGGCGTGACACAGAAGGGGAGGGGCAGACAGACAGGCGTGACACAGAAGGGGAGGGGCAGACAGACAGGCGTGACACAGAAGGGGAGGGGCAGACAGACAGGTGTGACACAGAAGGGGAGGGGCAGACAGACAGGCGTGACACAGAAGGGGAGGGGCAGACAGACAGGCATGACACAGAAGGGGAAGATAGGAAGGAAAGAGCATGAGGTGGGTTAGGATGAGTGCTGAAAGGCCTTGATGAAGTAGGGGGTCTTGAGAGCCCGTTTGAAGATTTGTAGAGAGGTGGAGAGTCTGATAGGGAGAGGGAGAGCATTCCAAAGGTGAGGAGCAGCACGGGCAAAATCTCGGATGTGGGAGTGGGAGGAAGTAATCAGTTGGCATGAGAGGCGGCATGCATTAGATGAGCGAAGTGGACGGACGGGAGTGTGAATGGAGAGAAGGTCAGAAATGTATGCGGGAGAGGATTTAGTGAGGGCTTTGTAGGCAAATGTAAGAACCTTGAATTGGCATCTGAAGGGGAAGGGGAGCCAGTGTAGGGCTTGAAGGAGAGGGGAAGCAGATGTAGAACATCTGGAGAGGAAGATGAGCCGAGCAGCAGCATTGAGAACAGATTGTAGTGGAGAGAGGTGAGAGACTGGGAGGCCAGCTAGGAGAAGGTTACAGTAGTCCAATCTGGAGATGACCAGTGAGTGGATGAGGGTTTTAGTGGCATCCTGGGTGAGGAAGGGTCTAATCCTGGAGATATTTTTTAGGTGAAAATGACAGGACTGCGAGAGGTGCTGAATGTGTGGTTTAAAGGAGAGGGAGTAGTCTGGGATAACTCCAAGACAGCGAACTTTGGTGCTAGAGGAGATAGTTGGGCCATCAATAGATAATGAAATTGTGGGAAGTGATGTAGTGGAAGAGGATGGGAAGATGATCAGCTCAGTCTTAGACATGTTAAGTCTAAGAAAGCGCTGGGACATCCATGAAGAGACAGCAGAGAGACAGTTGGAGATACGGGTAAGGAGCGAGGGGGAGAGCTCAGGGGTGGAAAGGTAAATTTGAGTATCATCAGCATAGAGATGATAGTGGAGGTCAAAGGAGTTAATGAGTTCACCTAAAGAGGATGTATATAGGGAGAAAAGGAGAGGTCCAAGAACAGAACCTTGGGGAACTCCTACTGTTAGTGGAAGTGGAGGGGAAGAGGAGTCATGAGAGGACACAGCGAAGGAACAATCAGAGAGGTAGGAGGAAAGCCAGGAGAGGGCAGTGTCACGTAGACCGAGAGTAAAGGATTTGCAGGAGGAGAGGGTGGTCTACAGTGTCAAATGCAGCAGAGAGGTCAAGGAGAATGAGCAGAGAGTAGTGTAATACATGACATACCTACTAGAACATGTGAGTGGGTATCTAATGTAATACATGACATACCTACTAGAACATGTGAGTGGGTATCTAATAATATAATACATGACATACCTACCTGAACATGTAAGTGAGTATCTAATGTTGTAGATCTTGTCCGATCTTGCCAAGACCCTCCAGCTTACCTTCTGTGTCACCTCCGGTTTGTGTCTAGTCCCAGCGTGTACCTGTGGACTCAACCTGCCAGTTCAACCATATCAAGTACTGATGCTGTTACAAACTCCCACCTGCGTCCTGAGTAACTGGCCTGCCACAATCAAGTCCATATACAAGATTGCAGCGTCAACACTATTCACACCTGCGTCCTGAGTAGCTGGCCTGCCACAATCAAGTCCATATCCAGCATTGCAGGTTCAAACATTATTTCTACCTGCATCCTGAGTAGCTGGCCTGTCACAAACAAAACCATATCCAGCATTGCAGGTTCAAACATTATTCCTACCTGCATCCTGAGTAGCAGGCCTGCCACAACCAAGTTCATATCCAGCATTGCAGGTTCAAACATTATTCCCACCTGTATCCTGAGTAGCTGACATGCCACAAACAAATCCATGACCAGCATTGCAGGTTCAACACTGTTCACCCAAACTGTGTCTGTGTATTGCAAGTCTGTAGTTCTTCAGATTGTCCAGCAAGTCTCCCAGTTGCAGACTCCAGTACACACCTGCACCTGTTTGCTCCTGCAATGAACTCTTACCTCGCCTGCTAGCTGACTCCAGGTTACTTCATTCCTAACAGAGCACCCCTGAATGAGGCAGCAGCCCCTTGATGAACAACACAGAGAGCAGCCTTTCTTTATGGACAACATAGCACCCTGCCGAGTGCGGACAAACCACCTGCAGAGTCACAAATACGTGAACGATAAACTGTGGTCTGGCCGGCAATGTCATCAAACAAAAATAGTGTAACTGCTACTACCTAGCACACACACTTAAAAGAAAAAAAAAGATTTTAATTTGAACTTTAATTTTTTTTTACACTGGGGAAGGTGACGGGGGCAGACATTTAAAAACGGGGGTGCGGAGGTACCAACGCAGGCGTGCCTGAGCATCTCAACGCTGTTTCAGAGGCGTGCATAATTAAGAGGCAGCGTCATAGTACATGTCACTTGGTTGACTGTTACACTGAAGCACTGGCAGTGATTGTGGTAGGGTATGGTCAGCCAAAAGTGCTGCGTATGGATCCAATGGTTGCATACACTTCCTGGAGATGACATGCGCAAGTGGGCGTCTTAAGACAGACTGGTGAGCGTCTGCATATACAAAGCGATCGCACGCCAAGACATAGTGGGCATGCTAATGCCTCACCGTGTGATCGCCTGCCTTGCCGAATTTGCATATGCATCAAGCGAGTAAACGCATCTAGCGAGCAGTCTGAATCGAGCCCTCTGTCCCCAGCTGGAGTGAAAATGGCGCCGATCACCGGGACCTTTATAGAATCCAAAACCCACGAGAATCCGACAGCAGGATGATGACTTTTTGTCTCGTTTCGAGATCTGAGTCATGCGGGAAACCTGAGCCAGACTAAGATCTCACCTCGGAACATGAAGTTCGGGTGGGTCCAGTACTCGGAGAACCGGACCCGCTCATCTCTGAATTAAATGACCCATAATATCAGTTGCTAACAGGATTTTAAAGAGGGGATGCGGAGAGGGCTTAACCTTCGTTTCCACGCACGGACGCCATTTTCTCACCAAACCATATACAGTCCATGGCATCAGCATATTTCTCTTTACATAACTTTTAACGCGCAAAGTGACCGCACCTGTGACAAAGGCGCAATGTGTCCACTGATCTGCTACAGACCACCAGCTCACTGAGACACGTGGTCAGCATTCCCTGCTGTAAGTCCTCCTGGCCACTCACCTAACATCACCTGTGTATTCGCTACAGAAAACGCCAGGAAACTGGTGTCACTCGCTATCTCACCAGTCACCGTAGAGTTGTGTTACAAAGTGCACTGTACATATTAAGACATTTGATATTAACTGTAAGACCAACTACAGCTCTTGTTGTATTAATCATTATCTTTCAGGGTGCTTTTGTATTATTACAATCTCTTCATTTCCTGCATATTCCAGGGAAAGTCCAGCAGGAGATTGATGAGGTGACAGAGTCTCTGCGCAAACCTGGGATCTTGGACCGGGCACAGATGCCATACACTAATGCCGTGGTCCACGAGATACAGAGAGTCTTAGACCTGGCACCATTGGCTCATTACCACGCTGTGACTGAAGACACTCAGTTTCGAGGATATACCATCCCTAAGGTATGGAATTACTATGTGCACACACGTGGCAAGGTAGCACCCATCGGTTGGATGGAGATGGGCACCATATAGTGTTCCGCCAGCTGGTGTTTTTCCGATGTTAGCTTGCCACGTACGGGCAGCATTTATTTGCACTGTATTCTGTTTTCATTTTCTAATTTAGAACAGTGTAAAAGTGAGACGTAAGGTTGGGGCAAGCTGGTATATTCTGGACATGATGAATAAGTTATTGTGGCCATTTCCAGTGATATCAGGGGGCAAATTTACTAAAAGTCACTTTTCAGTTCCATTCTAGTTGTTGGTGATTTTGTGGTGAATTGATGGCTATTTTGACAATCGGGTATTTACTAAAGGCAAAACCGACTCAAAATCCCCAGAAATTCCACTTCACACACAAATAGAACTTCAATTAGACCATCGTTACCTCCGCATGGCATACAGTGGCAGCATGTCAGTGTCAACAAGGTTATTAGGCCGACACTCATTATGAAGATAAGTACAGTATTAAGGATGATATGGTTAAGATGTCAATACGTTCAGGATGACAACATTTAAAATGTCGACAACCAAAATGTCAACATATGTCATTTTATATTTGCCTAACCCTAAAAATCAACAAAAATCCATGTCGACATTTTAGTGTCAACATGTTAAATGTCAACAATCTGAACATTTTGACATTTTAAACATGCCGACCTAAATGCATATCTACATATTGATTGTATATCTAATGAATGTCGACAAGTCGACTGGATACCACAAGGTACAAATAGTAGAGAATACAGCATAACTATGTGTAACCATTTTCACCATTTCTAACAGTTCAGTATATCAAGACATGTTCAGCTGGATATACCTGGAAGGTCTGGCAGTTACACATTGCCAAGCTTCCAATGCAAGGTCTAGTGATCTGAGAGTGGCAAAGGCATAGGGCTGTATGTGCATGTGATTGCTAGGCCACCTGTCAGAAACTGATAAGAGTTGTGTTAGCTTCTCTGAGTAGTCTCTCACTACCTGGGGAGCAGGCTGATAATATGTGTCAGTTTCGCCAGACTGTCTCTCACTACCTGGGGAGCAGGCTAACAGACCTGTTAATAGACACTGATATGGGTTTACATAAGTACTGTAGTTAAATGCTGCTTTGTTTGAGTTAGAAATTAGGTCCACACACCCTTAGAGAGGGAGACTTAGTTTTAGTTAGAGCTGGACAGGCCAGGATTTTATTTTGATGTTATTTTGCTACAAATAAAACAAGCTGCGGTTCAACCGTGGTCATGGTCTGGTGTGATACTGATTGGGGTCCTGCACCTGATCTTACGACGGTATATATATATATATATATATATATATGCTATGTATATATTTTTACATGCTTTACATTTATGGGAGTACAGTTCATTGATTCAGTAAGCACCAGCCTATTAAGCCTGTGTAAGCTACAGATACAGTACAGGCAGAAGAAGGCTGATGCACACTTTGAGCAGTGGTGCTGATAATTGGCTGTATCAGCCCTCGTCTACCTGTATAGGCAGCTCACCTGCTCTGTCATGGGGACCTGTAGTGGTCATGTGAGTTTACTATAAAGAAATTCACTTGTTGCTTGGGGCTAAATATACTACATTAGTTACAGATTATTAAGGGTTACACAGATTATAAACACAAAGTCAGTTATACAACTTCCTCTTAATAACCAACCATATGAAAGGTGAAAGGAGAAGTGTACACACCTCAATGACATCACTCAGCCTGAATGCATTACAGCAGTACTGGGCAGGTATATTGTGTCACTAGGGATCTACCATTATATTACAGCAGTACTGGGCAGGTATATTGTATCACTAGGGATTTACCATTATATTACAGCAGTACTGGGCAGGTATATTGTGTCACTAGGGATCTACCATTATATTACAGCAGTACTGGGCAGGTATATTGTATCACTAGGGATTTACCATTATATTACAGCAGTACTGGGCAGGTATATTGTGTCACTAGGGATCTACCATTATATTACAGCAGTACTGGGCAGGTATATTGTATCACTAGGGAGTTACCATTATATTACAGCAGTACTGGGCAGGTATATTGTGTCACTAGGGATTTACCATTATATTACAGCAGTACTGGGCAGGTATATTGTGTCACTAGGGATTTACCATTATATTACAGCAGTACTGGGCAGGTATATTGTGTCACTAGGGATTTACCATTATATTACAGCAGTACTGGGCAGGTATATTGTGTCACTAGGGAGTTACCATTATATTACAGCAGTACTGGGCAGGTATATTGTGTCACTAGGGAGTTACCATTATATTACAGCAGTACTGGGCAGGTATATTGTGTCACTAGGGAGTTACCATTATATTACAGCAGTACTGGGAAGGTATATTGTATCACTAGGGATTTACCATTATATTACAGCAGTACTGGGCAGGTATATTGTGTCACTAGGGAGTTACCATTATATTACAGCAGTACTGGGCAGGTATATTGTATCACTAGGGATTTACCATTATATTACAGCAGTACTGGGCAGGTATATTGTGTCACTGGGGATTTACCATTATATTACAGCAGTACTGGGCAGGTATATTGTATCACTAGGGATTTACCATTATATTACAGCAGTACTGGGCAGGTATATTGTATCACTAGGGATTTACCATTATATTACAGCAGTACTGGGCAGGTATATTGTGTCACTAGGGATTTACCATTATATTACAGCAGTACTGGGCAGGTATATTGTGTCACTAGGGATTTACCATTATATTACAGCAGTACTGGGCAGGTATATTGTGTCACTAGGGATTTACCATTATATTACAGCAGTACTGGGCAGGTATATTGTATTACTAGGGATTTACCATTATATTACAGCAGTACTGGGCAGGTATATTGTGTCACTAGGGATTTACCATTATATTACAGCAGTACTGGGCAGGTATATTGTATCACTAGGGATTTACCATTATATTACAGCAGTACTGGGCAGGTATATTGTGTCACTAGGGATTTACCATTATATTACAGCAGTACTGGGCAGGTATATTGTATCACTAGGGATTTACCATTATATTACAGCAGTACTGGGAAGGTATATTGTGTCACTAGGGATTTACCATTATATTACAGCAGTACTGGGCAGGTATATTGTGTCACTAGGGATTTACCATTATATTACAGCAGTACTGGGCAGGTATATTGTGTCACTATGGATTTACCATTATATTACAGCAGTACTGGGCAGGTATATTGTGTCACTAGGGATTTACCATTATATTACAGCAGTACTGGGCAGGTATATTGTGTCACTAGGGATTTACCAGTATATTACAGCAGTACTGGGCAGGTGTATTGTGTCACTAGGGATTTACCATTATATTACAGCAGTACTGGGCAGGTGTATTGTGTCACTAGGGATTTACCATTATATTACAGCAGTACTGGGCAGGTATATTGTGTCACTAGGGAGTTACCATTATATTACAGCAGTACTGGGCAGGTATATTGTATCACTAGGGATTTACCATTATATTACAGCAGTACTGGGCAGGTATATTGTGTCACTAGGGATTTACCATTATATTACAGCAGTAATGGGAAGGTATATTGTGTCACTAGGGATCTACCATTATATTACAGCAGTACTGGGCAGGTATATAGTGTCACTATGGATTTACCATTATATTACAGCAGTACTGGGCAGGTATATTGTGTCACTAGGGAGTTACCATTATATTACAGCAGTACTGGGCAGGTATATTGTATCACTAGGGATTTACCATTATATTACAGCAGTACTGGGCAGGTATATTGTATCACTAGGGATTTACCATTATATTACAGCAGTACTGGGCAGGTATATTGTATCACTAGGGATCTACCATTATATTACAGCAGTACTGGGCAGGTATATTGTGTCACTAGGGATTTACCATTATATTACAGCAGTACTGGGCAGGTATGTTGTGTCACTAGGGATCTACCATTATATTACAGCAGTACTGGACAGGTATGTTGTGTCACTATGGATTTACCATTATATTACAGCAGTACTGGGCAGGTATATTGTGTCACTAGGGAGTTACCATTATATTACAGCAGTACTGGGCAGGTATATTGTGTCACTATGGATTTACCATTATATTACAGCAGTACTGGGCAGGTATATTGTGTCACTAGGGAGTTACCATTATATTACAGCAGTACTGGGCAGGTATATTGTATCACTAGGGAGTTACCATTATATTACAGCAGTACTGGGCAGGTATATTGTATCACTAGGGAGTTACCATTATATTACAGCAGTACTGGGCAGGTATATTGTATTACTAGGGATTTACCATTATATTACAGCAGTACTGGGCAGGTATATTGTATCACTAGGGATTTACCATTATATTACAGCAGTACTGGGCAGGTATATTGTGTCACTAGGGAGTTACCATTATATTACAGCAGCCCTGGGCAGGTATATTGTATCACTAGGGATTTACCATTATATTACAGCAGTACTGGGCAGGTATGTTGTATCACTAGGGATTTACCATTATATTACAGCAGTACTGGGCAGGTATATTGTATCACTAGGGATCTACCATTATATTACAGCAGTACTGGGCAGGTATATTGTGTCACTAGGGATTTACCATTATATTACAGCAGTACTGGGCAGGTATATTGTATCACTAGGGATTTACCATTATATTACAGCAGTACTGGGCAGGTATATTGTATCACTAGGGATTTACCATTATATTACAGCAGTACTGGGCAGGTATATTGTGTCACTAGGGATCTACCATTATATTACAGCAGTACTGGGCAGGTATATTGTGTCACTAGGGATTTACCATTATATTACAGCAGTACTGGGCAGGTATATTGTATCACTAGGGATTTACCATTATATTACAGCAGTACTGGGAAGGTATATTGTGTCACTAGGGATTTACCATTATATTACAGCAGTACTGGGCAGGTATATTGTCACTATGGATTTACCATTATATTACAGCAGTACTGGGCAGGTATATTGTATCACTAGGGAGGTATATTGTGTCACTAGGGATTTACCATTATATTACAGCAGTAATGGGAAGGTATATTGTGTCACTAGGGATTTACCATTATATTACAGCAGTACTGGGCAGGTATATTGTGTCACTAGGGAGTTACCATTATATAAACCTCCCATCGTCTGAGGATTGACCAGTGCGTGAATCATTGACAATAAAACATACTCAATTGAAATAAAGACACAGAGACTTGTATTTGGCAGAATTGTTAGCTATTTTATTTAATTAACAGATAATGGATTAATTACTAAAATTAATTAAATTAATTGAAATATGGTGGCAAAGAAAGAACGGCTATCAACAGCCCAAACCTAACACTATAAACACTCTAACCACAACACAATACGCTCAAGCCTTCTACCTTGACTACCCACCCGGAAAGGTGATGATGCTGCCCCCGGCGGGGTGGTCCAGCAGACTTTAACAGTCAACGAAGGTGAGCGAAACAAAAAGTAAACCAATATTCACAGTGCTAATAGGTAACCTGCCGTTCTTTCCTGCCTAAAATAGCCAACGAAGAAATCACCAAACCCAAATCAAAGAGAGCACATAACATAAAATTTAGGGAGGGAGGGTGGGAAGACAGGAACAAAAGAGGCTGACTCCGCCTCCAACAAACTCTAATATCCCTGCTAAAACCTACAATCCTAAGAACCCATAGGCCCTAATTATCACATGATTCCCCACACTGGTCTGCCCCCAGCCTAGGAAGTTTAACCCTCTCCACTCCTATACAGTCATTTCGTTTATCTAAACCTCCCATCGTCTGAGGATTGACCAGTGCGTGAATCATTGACAATAAAACATACTCAATTGAAATAAAGACACAGAGACTTGTATTTGGCAGAATTGTTAGCTATTTTATTTAATTAACAGATAATGGATTAATTACTAAAATTAATTAAATTAATTGAAATATGGTGGCAAAGAAAGAACGGCTATCAACAGCCCAAACCTAACACTATAAACACTCTAACCACAACACAATACGCTCAAGCCTTCTACCTTGACTACCCACCCGGAAAGGTGATGATGCTGCCCCCGGCGGGGTGGTCCAGCAGACTTTAACAGTCAACGAAGGTGAGCGAAACAAAAAGTAAACCAATATTCACAGTGCTAATAGGTAACCTGCCGTTCTTTCCCGCCAAAAGCAAGGTTCTGCTAACAGAAACCTTGCACCGCCACCATAGAACTAATGCACAGAAACCACAACCTCAAACAGATCCTCAAGAAAAAGAACCAAACCTTCCTTAGCTAAGTGTACCCCGTGAGACCGTAAAAGGTAAGTATACCTAAATTTAATCCTAGTATGTCTGACCACCGCCCCGCCATTTCTCAACACATATTTTGAAACAGCCAAGTTCACTTTTTTTTCCGAGCTTTATCAATGGCTCTGCCGTTAACCACACCACGCCAACAATCTAGGGACCATGAAAGCCCAGACTATTTTGCAAGATGGCCAAGCCATCATAATCTGACCCAAATCATCCACCACCGCATCCACCACCGCATGCCTTAACTCCAGAGATGTCCCTTGCCCTGAACATTCCCGCCTAGATGTATCACCAAGACTCTTGGCAAGCCATACCGCTAAAGCTGCTGCAAGAGTGTAGGCTTAAGGCTCTCCCTCAACATACCTCTGATCCCTAGCCATCTAACTCCACTAGATCCCGGAAACAATGGCGCCTCCTGCGCGGTCATGAACTGAGTTGCCCAAAAACAAATGAATGGCCAACTATCCATACAGTACAATCATCACTAGCCATTCCTATAAATGAGGGAAAAACAATGAAAAGATTAAAGTTATTGTAAAAATCTTAGCATATTTAATAATGTATATCTAACGGGGAACATATTAGTGAGGATCTGCCAAAAAGAAAAATTTTGTTCTGAATCTTTAAAGATCAACAAGCTTCTGTGCCAATCTGAAGCGACATGAAGACACAAGAGGATAAGTTAAAACAATAAAATGGCAGGGGGGGGAGGGGTTAGGGATAACACAAATGAACTCGACCGGAGAGAAAACGTAAAACCTGCTGAGGGACATATAATTATCATAGTGAATCAAATAGCCGAATTAAGTCTGTCAGATCAGGTAAAAAAATCGTCAAAACTCTCCAGACTCCCACTGAAATCAATGGTGAGTAGCTAATCCCCGAGTAGGAAAGACAAGGGAAGAACAGACAAGACCAGGACCAATGACATTTAGTAAACACATAACAAACCATAATTAACATGCATGCCCGACATTAAACCTCAACGATTTGGCCGAATGTAACACTTATCACTGGCTGATTTCCACCTGCCCAAAGCCTGAATCTGATCCCGCAGTGGCGGCGGAAGCGGCAGCACCGATTCGAAATGACTGCGTGCCGAATTCCCCTGGTGAGAGGCCCACGCTGCAAAGACATCGCCGCAGCATCCAGCTAAACTGAAATTCTGTCAGTGGAAGCCCATCGCAATGCATCAGCCATGAGCCCTCCGCTGAAGGTCTAACCGATGCATAATGAGTGGCCAAGCCGACCGGACAAATTTGACCATCCGCCGAGGGGACCAATGTTATCCAGCAACCCCTGCCTAGCTGATCAGTCTTAGAACGACGCAATCTGCACAGCAAGGACCTCTCACTCACCTTCATATCCGAACGAAGCATAGTTGAATCCCTCCATTTGGAGGGAGCAACTAATTCTGACACCCGGAAAGCACCATGAAAAGCCATGGAGAAAGCTAACTCAAACAAAAGCATTTCGAAACCGGAACCGCCACGTCCGCAACTGCTCCTAGGATGGACGGTGACAAGGAAATGTCTATGGGCCGTCTTTTATCGGGGGTAACTGGCTCAGCGTGCGCCCATCCTTTCAAGGCCTTTGTGATGACAAAACTCCTTGCAAGGTCAGGGATTCCCTTCAATTTGGAGAAAACGAAATACCTGCCAGATATCGTGAGACTACTGCTCTTGACCTGCCAGATATGTACAGCTGCCAAATAAAAGAAAGCATCAACTGATGCTGACCCTTACCACCGAGGCCTTGTCCACGGAAAAAACTTCCCACTCTCACACGCGAAACCCACAAAAACTTTGCTCTCTGACCATTTATCGCATGCACCACGCCCAGATTGTCACATCTGTACAAAATGCTGCGATTGCAGATGCGCTCGCACCAGACCTCCAAGGCCACCATTATTGGGAACAACTCTAAGAGCAACATATCCCTTGTCAAACCTGTACGAACCCACTCCTCCGGCCAAGTTGCGATGCACCAGGATCCCTTCAGGTAGCAACCGAACCTCGAAGATCCTGCTGCATCAGTAAACAGCTACAAATCCACATTGTCCACAAGAGGGGATACCAGACCCTGACCCCATTAAAATCCGCCAGAAAGGAAACCCAAACTTTCAGGTCTCTTTTTATTTTTGATGATAAACCGATCAAATGGTGCGGTCTGGAAACCCCCGCTGTGGCCCTCTCTAGCTTTCGGCAAAATGCTATACCCATTGGTATAACTCTACAGGCAAAGTTCATTCAACCCAAAAGCGATTGGGACAAATTTTACGCGCAACCAAACTCTCTGAAATGGATTTTCGCAAATTGTCAACTTTATCATCGCGGAAGACGACAGGAGCCGGACAAGGTATCAATCCTGATACCTAAAAAACAACAAACACGAGAGGGGACCCTCTGTCTTCTCATCTGCCATTGGTACAAGAAAAAAGAAAAAACAGCGCTCTCATGGAACCAAGTAGCTTGTTACAACGCTCTGAACCAGCGGGGCCCACGCAGAGGAAGTCATCGCTATCCCATGATCCCCACAAGAAAAATCCATGCACCAATGAAGGAAGGTGCTAAACTTTCAAAAAATGCGCAGGAAATCGAACACCCCATAGGCAAGCACTTACTATGAAGTATTCCCCCCCAATGCGAAAACCCTGAACCTAAACGATTCAGGTCGCAAAGGGAGCAAACGAAAAGGCTGATTCAACATCCATCTCAGCCATGAGGGCCCCACATCCATATGCCCTAACGATACTGAAAGCATCATCAAAAGACTGATACCTCACTGAACAGTGTTCAGGAGGTATAGCATCATTAACTGAGGACCCCGATGGATAACACAGATGCCGGATCAGCCGAAATTTTCCTGGAGTATTCTTGGGCAACACCCCCACCGGGGAAAGAATCAGGTTCCCCACTGGAGGATGTGCAAAGGGACCCGCCATCCGTCCTAACTGAACTTCTTTCTCGATCTTTGCCTGAAGGACTTCAGGAAAAACTCGAGCAGATTGTAAATTCCTAGGGGAACAGACTCAAACTTTGCCTATAACGGGTAAACTAAAACCCAACTCGAACCCGAAAAACGAAATTCAGCGTCCTGTCTATTAGGGTACCACCCTAGCCACCTGGACATAGCATCCAAACGGATAGGTGTTGGGGCCCTATTAAGCGCCTGCGCTACCTCCGGCTTTGGGAATAGCTCCTCCTCCCGACTTGGATCACTGTTGGGCCGACAACCGGAAGCAATTAGAGGCGGGGTGCAATCCATTACAATGCAAGCAAAGGTGTCGAAAACGACACCGTTGGCCCCGGGGACAGGTGGCATTATTAAAAGCAAAATATTTACCCTTAACAAGCGTCTGCCCGGAAAGCCGCCCGGGGCCCGTCTGCCGGCGCCCAGGGAAGGGATCAGAATTTGGGTGCCACGCACCAGACCCCCCCTTATTAGTATCCCCGCCTGCCCGAGACTCCTCCGCTCCACCTTTAGGTGGTTCTGTGACGTCAAGCCACACTTCCACATCCTTGCACCCGAAATCTAAGTTTTTTGATCCGTCCTGCTTGCGCTTAAACTCCCCATCAAAGGTCCTCCAGGCGTTGCCCCTGGATTTACGCTGCATCCCGTGAATCAGGTGGATATACCGTATTACGTTCAGGTGCTCCCCTGGGCGATCTTTCAGGTAGCATGCCGCGAATACGCAAAAACCCAGCCAGCCAGTTATCATAAGAGCGAAAATATTCCACCCCCACACCGCCTTTAAGCTTAGCTGCTTTAAAATCTTTTTGGCTTGCTCAGTTAAGATAAACATGTCCACGTAATCGCCCTTCCTAATTTTCTTCTTGCAATAAGCACGCAAACCCCGCAAAACCGCTGTATTGCCGCAATACACCACACCTGGCTGACCCTGGCGCTACCTGGACTTACGCAAACTATTCCCCTTACGCCATCGTTTTGCCCTCTTATCGCGCCTTGCCGCCTCTCGTCGTGCATATCTAGCAGCCCTCATCCGCGCCTTCATCGCGCTGCTGGCTGAAGAAGCCAAGGAGGAAGAAGACGATGACAAGTCCGAAACAGAGGAGAAAGAGGAGGCAGAATCAGAAATATCATCATCAAAAACCTCTGAGGTCACAACTGACGACCCAGCCTTGTCACCCCCGGAAGCTGCCGATGATGACACCTCCTCGACGCTGTAATCCTGCTCCATAGTCCCGCCATCAACAGCATCTGAAAAAGACAGTAAAACTGGCCCCAGGGCCGAAACCCCGGACTCAGCCAACACGGCAAGAGAAGAAACAGCAGTAGGCACCACAGACATCTCCGGACCAGCTGCCAACTAAGCCGCAGCAGCAGCCATAGCTCTACAAGCCTGCATGAACTGATTTACAGCAGGCCCTAGATTAGCAGGAATGGAACGCTGCCCTTGATCTACTCCCACACTAGCTGCATAGTTAGGACCCAATGCCGCCACCATGGGAGCAAATGCAGATGCCATAGATAACATCATGGCCGCAAACGCTGCAGGGTCAAAAGCCTGACTAGGAAGCCCACTACTGGACTGCATATCCAGTGAGCCGGAAACTGCAACCGCAGGAATGCTTCTCCCGCCCCTACACGCTGAGCGCTGACCAGCAGCAGTGGATTCTGGCTGTACAACAGGACCTGACAGGCTGCTGCCATCAGAGCTGTGCACAGCCTGCCAATCATCCTCCATATTGTCTCCTAGCCCCTCCCCTTCTACGCCTGCTCCTACTGCCCTGTAATGGCCACCAGCCTCCCTGCCTGCCTAGCCCTTACACTACTGACAGGGCCAGGTCTCTCACCTCCCTCACTACCTGAACTGCGGGGATGATCCCCGCTGCCCATCCGGGCACTAGCCCTACTCCCTACACCTCCTCTAAAGGAGCGTGCGCACCCCTGTAGGCTCTGCACCCGCGGGGGGCGAGCATCCGCTGACCTACCTCCCTGCGGCGGCTCTGCCCGCCCGCGGGCTCACTAACTGCTGCTCAGAGCCGCTGCGCCTAACCTCTGCGGGCGAGCAGTCACCGGCCTCATTGCGGCGGCTCTGCCCACTCGCAGGGTCTTATCAGGCTCTGAGCCACCGCACCTGACCCCCGCTCGCGGCTGCACAGTGCAGCCACGCCTAAGCTTTGCCGCCGCTGTGGCGCCGGGGACTCCCCACTGGCCACCTCAGTACCATCCTGCCGATCAAGAGCTCCCACTATGGCATAAGCATTAGCCTCCGGTACCCGGTACCGGGCAGGGGTCCGCGCTGCGTGCCTGGGGCGGGGCATGACACAAATGGGGGGGGTTGTAATTGTGGGGCAAAGAAATCAGGGTCACAAAAATAGGGAGCACAGGATATTCTTTTAACACAATAGAGATAGGAAGTGGAATTAAAGAAAGAAAGAAACACAGGCAAATGGGGGGAGGTTACAGAAGTAGGACTCTGATATAAACTGCCCAGCAACACAGAGCTCAGTAATAACACTTACTAACTCTGAAGACAGGAACAAAAGAGGCTGACTCCGCCTCCAACAAACTCTAATATCCCTGCTAAAACCTACAATCCTAAGAACCCATAGGCCCTAATTATCACATGATTCCCCACACTGGTCTGCCCCCAGCCTAGGAAGTTTAACCCTCTCCACTCCTATACAGTCATTTCGTTTATCTTACAGCAGTTCTGGGCAGGTATATTGTGTCACTAGGGAGTTACCATTATATTACAGCAGTACTGGGCAGGTATATTGTGTCACTAGGGATTTACCAGTATATTACAGCAGTACTGGGCAGGTATATTGTATCACTAGGGATTTACCATTATATTACAGCAGCCCTGGGCAGGTATATTGTGTCACTAGGGATTTACCATTATATTACAGCAGCACTGGGCAGGTATATTGTATCACTAGGGATTTACCATTATATTACAGCAGTACTTGGCAGGTATATTGTGTCACTAGGGATTTACCATTATATTACAGCAGTACTGGGCAGGTATATTGTATTACTAGGGATTTACCATTATATTACAGCAGTAATGGGAAGGTATATTGTGTCACTAGGGATTTACCATTATATTACAGCAGTAATGGGAAGGTATATTGTGTCACTAGGGATTTACCATTATATTACAGCAGTACTGGGCAGGTATATTGTGTCACTAGGGAGTTACCATTATATTACAGCAGTACTGGGCAGGTATATTGTGTCACTAGGGATTTACCATTATATTACAGCAGTACTGGGCAGGTATATTGTGTCACTATGGATTTACCATTATATTACAGCAGTACTGGGCAGGTATATTGTGTCACTAGGGAGTTACCATTATATTACAGCAGTACTGGGCAGGTATATTGTATCACTAGGGATTTACCATTATATTACAGCAGTACTGGGCAGGTATATTGTGTCACTAGGGATTTACCATTATATTACAGCAGCCCTGGGCAGGTATATTGTATCACTAGGGATTTACCATTATATTACAGCAGTACTGGGCAGGTATATTGTTTCACTTGGGATTTACCATTATATTACAGCAGTACTGGGCAGGTATATTGTATCACTAGGGATCTACCATTATATTACAGCAGCCCTGGGCAGGTATATTGTATCACTAGGGATTTACCATTATATTACAGCAGCCCTGGGCAGGTATATTGTTTCACTTGGGATTTACCATTATATTACAGCAGTACTGGGAAGGTATATTGTATCACTAGGGATTTACCATTATATTACAGCAGTACTGGGCAGGTATATTGTATCACTAGGGAGTTACCATTATATTACAGCAGTACTGGGCAGGTATATTGTGTCACTAGGGAGTTACCATTATATTACAGCAGTACTGGGCAGGTATATTGTATCACTAGGGATTTACCATTATATTACAGCAGTACTGGGAAGGTATATTGTATCACTATGGATTTACCATTATATTACAGCAGTACTGGGCAGGTATATTGTATCACTAGGGAGTTACCATTATATTACAGCAGTACTGGGCAGGTATATTGTGTCACTATGGATTTACCATTATATTACAGCAGTACTGGGCAGGTATATTGTGTCACTATGGATTTACCATTATATTACAGCAGTACTGGGCAGGTGTATTGTATCACTAGGGATTTACCAGTATATTACAGCAGTACTGGGAAGGTATATTGTGTCACTAGGGATTTACCATTATATTACAGCAGTACTGGGCAGGTATATTGTATCACTAGGGATTTACCATTATATTACAGCAGTACTGGGCAGGTATATTGTATCACTAGGGATTTACCATTATATTACAGCAGTACTGGGCAGGTATATTGTATCACTAGGGATTTACCATTATATTACAGCAGTACTGGGCAGGTATATTGTATCACTAGGGATTTACCATTATATTACAGCAGTAATGGGCAGGTATATTGTGTCACTAGGGATTTACCATTATATTACAGCAGTAATGGGCAGGTGTATTGTGTCACTAGGGATTTACCATTATATTACAGCAGTACTGGGCAGGTATATTGTATCACTAGGGATTTACCATTATATTACAGCAGCCCTGGGCAGGTATATTGTATCACTAGGGATTTACCATTATATTACAGCAGTACTGGGCAGGTATATTGTTTCACTTGGGATCTACCATTATATTACAGCAGTAATGGGCAGGTATATTGTGTCACTAGGGATTTACCATTATATTACAGCAGTACTGGGCAGGTATATTGTATCACTAGGGAGTTACCATTATATTACAGCAGTACTGGGCAGGTATATTGTTTCACTTGGGATCTACCATTATATTACAGCAGTACTGGGAAGGTATATTGTATCACTAGGGATTTACCATTATATTACAGCAGTACTGGGCAGGTATATTGTATCACTATGGATTTACCATTATATTACAGCAGCCCTGTGCAGGTATATTGTATCACTAGGGATTTACCATTATATTACAGCAGTACTGGGCAGGCATATTGTGTCACTATGGATTTACCATTATATTACAGCAGTACTGGGCAGGTATATTGTATCACTAGGGAGTTACCATTATATTACAGCAGTACTGGGCAGGTATATTGTGTCACTAGGGAGTTACCATTATATTACAGCAGCCCTGGGCAGGTATATTGTATCACTAGGGATTTACCATTACATTATATTACAGCAGTACTGGGCAGGTATATTGTGTCACTATGGATTTACCATTATATTACAGCAGTACTGGGCAGGTGTATTGTATCACTAGGGATTTACCATTATATTACAGCAGTACTGGGCAGGTATATTGTGTCACTAGGGATTTACCATTATATTACAGCAGTACTGGGCAGGTATATTGTGTCACTATGGATTTACCATTATATTACAGCAGTACTGGGCAGGTGTATTGTATCACTAGGGAGTTACCATTATATTACAGCAGTACTGGGCAGGTGTATTGTATCACTAGGGATTTACCATTATATTACAGCAGTACTGGGCAGGTGTATTGTATCACTAGGGATTTACCATTATATTACAGCAGTACTGGGCAGGTATATTGTATCACTAGGGATTTACCATTATATTACAGCAGTACTGGGCAGGTGTATTGTATCACTAGGGATTTACCATTATATTACAGCAGTACTGGGCAGGTATATTGTTTCACTTGGGATCTACCATTATATTACAGCAGTAATGGGCAGGTATATTGTGTCACTAGGGATTTACCATTATATTACAGCAGTACTGGGCAGGTATATTGTGTCACTAGGGATTTACCATTATATTACAGCAGTAATGGGCAGGTATATTGTATCACTAGGGAGTTACCATTATATTACAGCAGTACTGGGCAGGTATATTGTTTCACTTGGGATCTACCATTATATTACAGCAGTACTGGGAAGGTATATTGTATCACTAGGGATTTACCATTATATTACAGCAGTACTGGGCAGGTATATTGTATCACTATGGATTTACCATTATATTACAGCAGTACTGGGCAGGTATATTGTGTCACTAGGGAGTTACCATTTTATTACAGCAGTACTGGGCAGGTATATTGTGTCACTAGGGAGTTACCATTATATTACAGCAGTACTGGGCAGGTATATTGTGTCACTAGGGAGTTACCATTATATTACAGCAGTACTGGGAAGGTATATTGTATCACTAGGGAGTTACCATTATATTACAGCAGTACTGGGCAGGTATATTGTATCACTAGGGATTTACCATTATATTACAGCAGTACTGGGCAGGTATATTGTATCACTAGGGATTTACCATTATATTACAGCAGTACTGGGCAGGTATATTGTGTCACTATGGATTTACCATTATATTACAGCAGTACTGGGCAGGTGTATTGTATCACTAGGGATTTACCATTATATTACAGCAGTACTGGGCAGGTATATTGTATCACTAGGGATCTACCATTATATTACAGCAGTACTGGGCAGGTATATTGTATCACTAGGGATTTACCATTATATTACAGCAGTTAATACTCCATGATATTATAGCATGATATGATACTATATATTATGTAATACATTGTGTAACTGGGGTTCTCCTCTACCTATATAGGGAACAACAGTAATTGCATTCATTTCATCAGTGCTCTCTGACCCCACCCAGTGGGAGACCCCTCAAGAATTCTACCCAGGGCATTTCCTAGATGACAAGGGGCAGTTTCGGACAAAACCAGCCTTTATGGCGTTTTCAGCAGGTGAGACTAATGTAACTTCTTCTGTATTCTGGTGCCCTTGTACCTAATGGGGGTGATTCAGCACTGGACAGATTGCAAATTCCTTCCTTGTTAATATGCAAATGCAATTCAAGAGTACCCAGGATGGTATACGGGCGCTAGAATGATCCGTTTTACCAGCTGCCACTAAAACATAGGGTTAGTCAGACCCCTAACAAATACACAAAAATACAAAATAGGAGCACTAGATAAGTACACAATGTTATGGATGATAAATAATATATTAGTATAAATAGTAAAAATGTGACAGTTTTAATAAAAAGAATACACATAACATTTTTAAAGAAATTATCCATACACTAGTATATATGTCATATATAAGAACAATTTGCCTCACCCTTATAAGTGTCCACATAAATTATGCATGTTCCTATGTAAACTTCTGGTTCCAAAGAATGGAGTATAAAGTTCAGTTTCCTTTTGGAGATGGACTGTTCAATAGATTGGTATTTACCAAGATTTTCCATCACGGTGTATATAACTGATCCAGTCCAATGATGTTCGGGGAAGATATAAAAGCTGTCACTCTATACAGCGAAACGCTTTACTGTTTATGGGAAAGATTTCTGGACTGCACAACCTGACTATATATATGATGGGAGCTGCTACCTGAGGAGACTAATTACAGGCACAGAAACAGACAAATCTCAGGTGCACAACTCCAAATTATTAATAATATATATAAATGCAATAAAATGTTGCAATCAATAGAGGTTTTTAGCATAATCATGGCCAAGGTTATGGGCCTACCCACCATATCCAGGTAACCTCTTTAGGGTAGGTAACTAACATACTAGGGTTCAAATCCAGAGCACAGGACCCCCAAAAACTGGCCCAGCCAACCTGCCCCAGGGCACCACCATAGTAAGAAAAGTGCAGTGTAAAGAGATAGTTAGGAGCAGCTGCAGCTGCATATAAAGAATGAAAATAAAAAAGTGAAGTACCGTATATACTCGAGTATAAGCCAACCCGAATATAAGCCGAGGTACCTACTTTTACCCCAAAAAACTGGGAAAACTTATTGACTCGAGTATAAGCCTAGTGTGGGAAATGGCAGCAGCTGGTAGTGCCCCTGTAGTAATTTTCCCCTGGTTGTGCCCCCAGTAGTAATCCCTCCTGGTAGTGCACCCAGTGATAATCCCCCCTTTCAGTGCCTCCAGCAGTAATCCCCCCCTGGTAGTACCCCCAGGGGTGATCCCCCCTTTTAGTGCCCCCTGTAGTAATCCCCCTGGTAGTGCCCCCTGTAGTAATCCTCCCCTGGTAGTTCCCCCAGTGGTAATCCCCCCTTTTAGTGCCCCTGGTAGTGCCCCCAGTGGTGATCCCCCCTTTTAGTGCCCCCTGTAGTAATCCCCCCCTGGTAGTGCCCCCTGTAGTAATCCTCCCCTGGTAGTTCCCCCAGTGGTTTTCCCCCCTTTTTGTGCCCCTGGTAGTGCCCCCGTAGTAATCGCCCCCTGGTAGTGCCCCCTGTAGTAATCGCCCCCTGGTAGTGCCCCCTGTAGTCCCCCCCCAAAAGAGAGAGATGTGATCAGAATAAAAAAAAATCACTTACCTGAAACTCCCGCTCCTGGTCCCGCCGCTGTCCGCTCCTCCGGCCGCTTTGCATGGGAGAGACATCGTCATGACGACGTGTCTCCCATTACCCACTGCGGGAGCCGGAAGATGGCTCCCGCAGTGGGAGCAGCAGCAGCCACTGAGAGTCTGACAGACTCTAAGCGGCTGCTGATTACAGCAAACACGCAGCTGCCGGCTCTGGCGGCTGTGTGTTTGTGCTGTGTAGCGCTGACCGGACGGAGTTCACTCGAGTATAAGCCGAGGGGGTACTTTTTCAGCACAAAAAATGTGCTGAAAAAGTCGGCTTATACTCGAGTATATACGGTACATATATATTAAACACACACAGTGAAGGGTTAAAATGTGTTACAAAGGAAAATGTGTTATAATGCGGTGCCCTGAGACAGATCAACCAATGCAATCCAGGGGAACCCACACCCCAAAAATGAACCAAAGTTGCACTACAGTATATAACGTGTAAGACTTACCTAGAATTGTGCCTAATACAGTGTGCATATACATTACCATACTCCATGCTTTTAAACCAATAAGGAAGGGTGCTCTGGATTTGAGCCCTAGTATGGTAATGTATATGCACACTGTATTAGGCACAATTCTAGGTAAGTCCTACAAGTTATACACTGTAGTGCAACTTTGGTTCATTTTTGGGGTGTGGGTCCCCCTGGATTGCGTTGGTTAATCTGTCTCAGGGCACCGCATTATAACACATTTTCCTTTATAACAAATTTTAACCCTTCACTGTGTGTGTTTAATATATATGTACTTCACTTTTTTATTTTCATTCTTTATATGCAGCTGCAGCTGCTCCTAACTATCTCTTTACACTGCACTTTTCTTACTATGGTGGTGCCCTGGGGCGGCTTGGCTGGGCCAGTTTTGGGGGGTCCTGTGCTCTGGATTTGAACCCTAGTATGTTAGGGACCTACCCGAAAGAGGTTACCTGGATATGGTGGGTAGGCCCATAACCTTGGCCATGATTATGCTAAAAACCTCTATTGATGATAAGGAATCTGCGTTCAGCATTGCACTAACGTCCAATCCTGAATCAGCCCCAATATTAGTAACATTACATGACTGTAAGAATTGGGGGAGATAGGAGCTGTGTGTCCGGGATGCAGTCATTGCGGCCACCGGCCCCCACCCCCGATGGCAGAATGCCGGCTAGGGATTATTGATAGGTATCGAAATACCAACGCCTATCATAATCCCGATGGGACCGAATGAGGTAAGCATGGTCCGTGCATCCTCATAGCCATTAAAGGGTTAGGTTTAGGGCACCCCGGAGGGATTTTGGGTTAGACACATCCCTCGGGAAGGTTAGGGTTAGGCTAGGGGAAGGGGGGTTAGGGTTAGACACCCCCGGGGGAAAGTTAGGGCTAAGCACCCTCCTAGGAGGGTTAGGTTTAGGGTGTGGGGAGTGGGTTTATGATTAGGCACCCCAGGGGGGAGATTAGGGTTAGGCACTAAGGGGGGAGGTTAGGGTTAGGCACCCCTAAAGGAGTGTTAGGGTTAGGGGGGGGGAGAGGGGAGGGTTAGGTAGTTTACTCTCCTCCATCGGGATCTCCGCTATTTGGCCTGCCGGAGTTGGGATTTCGACTGCCAGGCTCTCGTCCAGCGGTCATTCATACTGATCCCGTGAGGTACTGTACAGGTGCTGTGATACACAATATATTATAACCTGATATATTATATACTGATATAACTCTCCCTCTGTAAAACCTTCTTCTCTCTCCCTTCTTCTCTCTATGTTAGGGAAACGTATCTGTGCTGGAGAAAACCTGGCTCGTATGGAACTTTTCCTGCTTTTCTGTGCCCTGCTCCAGAAATTCACCATTTCCCAACCCCCCGGGACCCAGCGCCAGGACTGTAAGACCCTGAAACAGAACAAGATTAAAAACCTGTTTTTCTCCCAGCTCTGCGCTACTCCTCGCTCCCTGGAATCCTAGGGACTGTCCTCTATGGCTTGCTCAAAGAGAGACCCCTCTATGGAGACAAAGCATGTTATGTTACTGGAGGATTTGTGGCACATTGGTGTCTAGGACAAAAATAATATTGTAATATATATATATCAATTCATTAGTTTAAGTTGAGATTAGTCCTTTGCTCACCCCAGCTTAACTCCCCATCCCCACCCATGGTGACCCAGTAGAAGACACTGTTGTCACTTATGTCCATAGTGTGAAAGAAAAGTGAGAAGCAGATCGATAGGGGAGATGTAACTGTATGCTAAGCATGGTCAGGTCATGGTTAGGTGACTGTTATATCATTTCTGTAGGTTTTATTTACATTATTTGGGATACACTGAGGTAACTCTAATAAACTGAAACGTTGGAAATTAGTGGTTTGGATGTTTCACTGTTTTGCAAGATGTGTGAGAGATGGGAATGCACAATCACAGGGTCCGTACTGATATTTTGGTTGCCTACACTATTGATAACAGCGTATCACTTCGTACCAATAAATGACAGGAACCGTTCAATAACAACCGCACATGTGCACAGGAGAGCGCCGTCTTCTAGGAACAAATGGCATTAGCTAATATGCTGTTATATTAATGCTTATTTTCAGGGCTTCCTAGAAAGAGGGAGATGCCTGTTGTGACCGGAAGCCTTTCGTCTAGGCCAGCCCTGGTCACGGGTTAGTGCTTTTGGACTCCCACTCACCATCAGTGACTGCCTGTCACTGACTCCACCCACTGCGCCATGGGCGTTTACTGAAGCTGCCACCACTAAGCTCCTTGGAACTGCTTTTTGCATACAAACAGGCTCCTACCTCGGCACCTGGAACCCCTTCTGCTGCGTATGCATTTGATTAGCTGCGGACACACCTCCTGTTTGGTGTCAGCTGTTCCCACCTGATCCCTCGCAATGGACCAGGTATGCACGGTAGCTTGGCAGAGGTCTTGAGCTTCGAGGACGCTCGGCTCAACCCAGAACAGTAGGAGAACGGAATAGCGTTTTGGCGCAATTCTGTTGGTCGCAGGGTACAGATATAGTCGAAGTAAAGGCAAGATGTATATTGCTCAATGGTCTTTAAAAAGATCCTCCCTTCGGATTGAAGGGGAATAATCAGCATACAGTACAATATATTACAGGAATCTTAACAGCAGTTCTTCTCCATAAAGGATTGTCAAAAATGTACCACATACAGGGTTCACAGTCCCTCTTTTTATATAATTCTTACACACAATATCACAGGGGGTAAATCCGCCCTGGGTTCCACTCAACCATTCAGGCTTCCTCACATAATATAATTTAACAACATCTTACATTTCAAAGGAGTCACCCAATTTCCTCCTTTCTAATCTACCACCTAAAGCAGTAGCTTCCTAAACATAAACTGATTTAGCATCCAGTATAACTGTCTCCTAACATGTGATATAACATTTCAAAGGACATGGGAAATTACATTCATCCTTTGATACATTTATCACACAGTGACAACATATCTATGTAGAATAACCAGCAACAGTATAAGCATTCATCTTCTTGCAATATTCAGGAAATCAGGAAAAACAAATACTTTCTCCCCAGAAGTGCAGACACACAAGAGACAGTCTCAGAGACCTATCACAGGAAGTGCAGACACACAAGAGACAATCTCAGGGACATATCACAGGAAGTGCAGACACACAAGAGACAGTCTCAGGGACATATCACAGGAAGTGCAGACACACAAGAGACAATCTCAGGGACATATCACAGGAAGTGCAGACACACAAGAGACAGTCTCAGGGACACATCACAGGAAGTGCAGACACACAAGAGACAGTCTCAGGGACCTATCACAGGAAGCGCAGACACACAAGAGACAGTCTCAGGGACACATCACAGGAAGTGCAGACACACAAGAGACAGTCTCAGGGACCTATCACAGGAAGTGCAGACACACAAGAGACAATCTCAGGGACATATCACAGGAAGCGCAGACACACAGGAGACAATCTCAGGGACCTATCACAGGAAGCGCAGACACACAAGAGACAGTCTCAGGGACATATCACAGGAAGTGCAGACACACAAGAGACAGTCTCAGGGACATATCACAGGAAGTGCAGACACTCAAGAGACAGTCTCAGGGACATATCACAGGAAGTGCAGACACAGGAGACAGTCTCAGGGACATATCACAGGAAGTGCAGACACACAAGAGACAGTCTCAGGGACACATCACAGGAAGTGCAGACACACGAGAGACAGTCTCAGGGACATATCACAGGAAGTCAAGACACACAAGAGACAATCTCAGGGACATATCACAGGAAGTGCAGACACACAAGAGACAGTCTCAGGGACACATCACAGGAAGTGCAGACACACAAGAGACAGTCTCAGGGACCTATCACAGGAAGAGCAGACACACAAGAGACAATCTCAGGGACCTATCACAGGAAGTGCAGACACACAAGAGACAGTCTCAGGGACATATCACAGGAAGTGCAGACACACAAGAGACAGTCTCAGGGACACATCACAGGAAGTGCAGACACACAAGAGACAGTCTCAGGGACACATCACAGGAAGTGCAGACACACAAGAGACAATCTCAGGGACATATCACAGGAAGTGCAGACACACAAGAGACAATCTCAGGGACACATCACAGGAAGTGCAGACACAAGAGACAGTCTCAGGGACATATCACAGGAAGTGCAGACACACAAGAGACAATCTCAGGGACACATCACAGGAAGTGCAGACACAAGAGACAATCTCAGGGACCTATCACAGGAAGTGCAGACACATAAGAGACAATCTCAGGGACATATCACAGGAAGTGCAGACACACAAGAGACAGTCTCAGGGACCTATCACAGGAAGTGCAGACACACAAGAGACAGTCTCAGGGACATATCACAGGAAGTGCAGACACACAAGAGACAGTCTCAGGGACATATCACAGGAAGTGCAGACACACAAGAGACAGTCTCAGGGACCTATCACAGGAAGTGCAGACACACAGGAGACAGTCTCAGGGACATATCACAGGAAGCGCAGACACACAAGAGACAATCTCAGGGACATATCACAGGAAGTGCAGACACACAAGAGACAATCTCAGGGACATATCACAGGAAGAGCAGACACACAAGAGACAATCTCAGGGACACATCACAGGAAGTGCAGACACACAAGAGACAATCTCAGGGACATATCACAGGAAGCGCAGACACACAAGAGACAGTCTCAGGGACATATCACAGGAAGCGCAGACACACAAGAGACAGTCTCAGGGACATATCACAGGAAGAGCAGACACACAAGAGACAGTCTCAGGGACATATCACAGGAAGTGCAGACACACAAGAGACAGTCTCAGGGACATATCACAGGAAGTGCAGACACACAAGAGACAGTCTCAGGGACATATCACAGGAAGTGCAGACACTCAAGAGACAGTCTCAGGGACATATCTCAGGAAGTGCAGACACACAAGAGACAATCTCAGGGACATATCACAGGAAGTGCCGACACACAAGAGACAGTCTCAGGGACATATCACAGGAAGTGCAGACACACAAGAGACAGTCTCAGGGACCTATCACAGGAAGTGCAGACACACAAGAGACAGTCTCAGGGACCTATCACAGGAAGAGCAGACACACAGGAGACAATCTCAGGGACCTATCACAGGAAGCGCAGACACACAGGAGACAATCTCAGGGACCTATCACAGGAAGTGCAGACACACAAGAGACAGTCTCAGGGACCTATCACAGGAAGCACAGACACACAGGAGACAATCTCAGGGACATATCACAGGAAGCGCAGACACACAGGAGACAATCTCAGGGAACTATCACAGGAAGCGCAGACACACAAGAGACAGTCTCAGGGACACATCACAGGAAGTGCAGACACACAAGAGACAGTCTCAGGGACATATCACAGGAAGTGCAAACACACAAGAGACAATCTCAGGGACCTATCACAGGAAGCGCAGACACACAAGAGACAGTCTCAGGGACACATCACAGGAAGTGCAGACACACAAGAGACAGTCTCAGGGACATATCACAGGAAGCGCAGACACACAGGAGACAATCTCAGGGACCTATCACAGGAAGCGCAGACACACAGGAGACAATCTCAGGGACCTATCACAGGAAGCGCAGACACACAAGAGACAGTCTCAGGGACATATCACAGGAAGTGCAGACACACAAGAGACAATCTCAGGGACATATCACAGGAAGTGCAGACACACAAGAGACAGTCTCAGGGACACATCACAGGAAGTGCAGACACACAAGAGACAGTCTCAGGGACCTATCACAGGAAGCGCAGACACACAAGAGACAGTCTCAGGGACACATCACAGGAAGTGCAGACACACAAGAGACAGTCTCAGGGACCTATCACAGGAAGTGCAGACACACAAGAGACAATCTCAGGGACATATCACAGGAAGCGCAGACACACAGGAGACAATCTCAGGGACCTATCACAGGAAGCGCAGACACACAAGAGACAGTCTCAGGGACATATCACAGGAAGTGCAGACACACAAGAGACAGTCTCAGGGACATATCACAGGAAGTGCAGACACTCAAGAGACAGTCTCAGGGACATATCACAGGAAGTGCAGACACAGGAGACAGTCTCAGGGACATATCACAGGAAGTGCAGACACACAAGAGACAGTCTCAGGGACACATCACAGGAAGTGCAGACACACGAGAGACAGTCTCAGGGACATATCACAGGAAGTCAAGACACACAAGAGACAATCTCAGGGACATATCACAGGAAGTGCAGACACACAAGAGACAGTCTCAGGGACACATCACAGGAAGTGCAGACACACAAGAGACAGTCTCAGGGACCTATCACAGGAAGAGCAGACACACAAGAGACAATCTCAGGGACCTATCACAGGAAGTGCAGACACACAAGAGACAGTCTCAGGGACATATCACAGGAAGTGCAGACACACAAGAGACAGTCTCAGGGACACATCACAGGAAGTGCAGACACACAAGAGACAGTCTCAGGGACACATCACAGGAAGTGCAGACACACAAGAGACAATCTCAGGGACATATCACAGGAAGTGCAGACACACAAGAGACAATCTCAGGGACACATCACAGGAAGTGCAGACACAAGAGACAGTCTCAGGGACATATCACAGGAAGTGCAGACACACAAGAGACAATCTCAGGGACACATCACAGGAAGTGCAGACACAAGAGACAATCTCAGGGACCTATCACAGGAAGTGCAGACACATAAGAGACAATCTCAGGGACATATCACAGGAAGTGCAGACACACAAGAGACAGTCTCAGGGACCTATCACAGGAAGTGCAGACACACAAGAGACAGTCTCAGGGACATATCACAGGAAGTGCAGACACACAAGAGACAGTCTCAGGGACCTATCACAGGAAGTGCAGACACACAAGAGACAGTCTCAGGGACCTATCACAGGAAGTGCAGACACACAGGAGACAGTCTCAGGGACATATCACAGGAAGCGCAGACACACAAGAGACAATCTCAGGGACATATCACAGGAAGTGCAGACACACAAGAGACAATCTCAGGGACATATCACAGGAAGAGCAGACACACAAGAGACAATCTCAGGGACACATCACAGGAAGTGCAGACACACAAGAGACAATCTCAGGGACATATCACAGGAAGCGCAGACACACAAGAGACAGTCTCAGGGACATATCACAGGAAGCGCAGACACACAAGAGACAGTCTCAGGGACATATCACAGGAAGAGCAGACACACAAGAGACAGTCTCAGGGACATATCACAGGAAGTGCAGACACACAAGAGACAGTCTCAGGGATATATCACAGGAAGTGCAGACACACAAGAGACAGTCTCAGGGACATATCACAGGAAGTGCAGACACTCAAGAGACAGTCTCAGGGACATATCTCAGGAAGTGCAGACACACAAGAGACAATCTCAGGGACATATCACAGGAAGTGCCGACACACAAGAGACAGTCTCAGGGACATATCACAGGAAGTGCAGACACACAAGAGACAGTCTCAGGGACCTATCACAGGAAGTGCAGACACACAAGAGACAGTCTCAGGGACCTATCACAGGAAGAGCAGACACACAGGAGACAATCTCAGGGACCTATCACAGGAAGCGCAGACACACAGGAGACAATCTCAGGGACCTATCACAGGAAGTGCAGACACACAAGAGACAGTCTCAGGGACCTATCACAGGAAGCGCAGACACACAGGAGACAATCTCAGGGACATATCACAGGAAGCGCAGACACACAGGAGACAATCTCAGGGAACTATCACAGGAAGCGCAGACACACAAGAGACAGTCTCAGGGACACATCACAGGAAGTGCAGACACACAAGAGACAGTCTCAGGGACATATCACAGGAAGTGCAAACACACAAGAGACAATCTCAGGGACCTATCACAGGAAGCGCAGACACACAAGAGACAATCTCAGGGACACATCACAGGAAGTGCAGACACACAAGAGACAGTCTCAGGGACATATCACAGGAAGTGCAGACACACAAGAGACAGTCTCAGGGACATATCACAGGAAGTGCAGACACACAAGAGGCAGTCTCAGGGACATATCACAGGAAGTGCAGACACACAAGAGACAGTCTCAGGGACACATCACAGGAAGTGCAGACACACGAGAGACAGTCTCAGGGACATATCACAGGAAGTGCAGACACACAAGAGACAATCTCAGGGACATATCACAGGAAGTGCAGACACACAAGAGACAGTCTCAGGGACACATCACAGGAAGTGCAGACACACAAGAGACAGTCTCAGGGACCTATCACAGGAAGAGCAGACACACAAGAGACAATCTCAGAGACACATCACAGGAAGTGCAGACACACAAGAGACAATCTCAGGGACATATCACAGGAAGTGCAGACACACAAGAGACAGTCTCAGGGACATATCACAGGAAGTGCAGACACACAAGAGACAGTCTCAGGGACATATCACAGGAAGTGCAGACACACAAGAGACAGTCTCAGGGACATATCACAGGAAGTGCAGACACTCAAGAGACAGTCTCAGGGACATATCACAGGAAGTGCAGACACAGGAGACAGTCTCAGGGACATATCACAGGAAGTGCAGACACACAAGAGACAGTCTCAGGGACATATCACAGGAAGTGCAGACACACAAGAGACAGTCTCAGGGACACATCACAGGAAGTGCAGACACACAAGAGACAGTCTCAGGGACCTATCACAGGAAGAGCAGACACACAAGAGACAATCTCAGGGACCTATCACAGGACGTGCAGACACACAAGAGACAGTCTCAGGGACATATCACAGGAAGTGCAGACACACAAGAGACAGTCTCAGGGACACATCACAGGAAGTGCAGACACACAAGAGACAGTCTCAGGGACACATCACAGGAAGTGCAGACACACAAGAGACAATCTCAGGGACATATCACAGGAAGTGCAGACACACAAGAGACAATCTCAGGGACACATCACAGGAAGTGCAGACACACAAGAGACAGTCTCAGGGACATATCACAGGAAGCGCAGACACACAAGAGACAGTCTCAGGGATATATCACAGGAAGCGCAGACACACAAGAGACAGTCTCAGGGACATATCACAGGAAGTGCAGACACACAAGAGACAGTCTCAGGGATATATCACAGGAAGCGCAGACACACAAGAGACAGTCTCAGGGACATATCACAGGAAGTGCAGACACACAAGAGACAGTCTCAGGGACCTATCACAGGAAGCGCAAACACACAGGAGACAATCTCAGGGACCTATCACAGGAAGCGCAGACACACAGGAGACAATCTCAGGGACCTATCACAGGAAGCACAGACACACAAGAGACAGTGTCAGGGACCTATCACAGGAAGCGCAGACACACAGGAGACAGTCTCAGGGACACATCACAGGAAGTGCAGACACACAAGAGACAATCTCAGGGACACATCACAGGAAGCGCAGACACACAAGAGACAGTCTCAGGGACCTATCACAGGAAGTGCAGACACACAAGAGACAGTCTCAGGGATATATCACAGGAAGCGCAGACACACAAGAGACAGTCTCAGGGACACATCACAGGAAGTGCAGACACACAAGAGACAATCTCAGGGACACATCACAGGAAGCGCAGACACACAAGAGACAGTCTCAGGGACACATCACAGGAAGTGCAGACACACAGGAGACAATCTCAGGGACACATCACAGGAAGTGCAGACACACAGGAGACAGTCTCAGGGACACATCACAGGAAGTGCAGACACACAGGAGACAATCTCAGGGACCTATCACAGGAAGTGCAGACACACAAGAGACAGTCTCAGGGATATATCACAGGAAGCGCAGACACACAAGAGACAGTCTCAGGGACACATCACAGGAAGTGCAGACACACAAGAGACAATCTCAGGGACACATCACAGGAAGCGCAGACACACAAGAGACAGTCTCAGGGACACATCACAGGAAGTGCAGACACACAGGAGACAGTCTCAGGGACCTATCACAGGAAGCGCAGACACACAGGAGACAATCTCAGGGACCTATCACAGGAAGCGCAGACACACAAGAGACAGTCTCAGGGATATATCACAGGAAGCGCAGACACACAAGAGACAGTCTCAGGGACACATCACAGGAGGCGCAGACACACAAGAGACAATCTCAGGGACACATCACAGGAAGCGCAGACACACAAGAGACAGTCTCAGGGACACATCACAGGAAGTGCAGACACACAGGAGACAATCTCAGGGACATATCACAGGAAGTGCAGACACACAGGAGACAGTCTCAGGGACACATCACAGGAAGTGCAGACACACAGGAGACAGTCTCAGGGACACATCACAGGAAGTGCAGACACACAGGAGACAGTCTCAGGGATATATCACAGGAAGTACAGACACACAAGAGACAATCTCAGGGACACATCACAGGAAGCGCAGACACACAAGAGACAGTCTAAGGGAAACATCACAGGAAGCGCAGACACACAAGAGACAATCTCAGGGACATATCACAGGAAGTGCAGACACACAGGAGACAGTCTCAGGGACATATCACAGGAAGCGCAGACACACAAGAGGCAGTCTCAGGGACACATCACAGGAAGCGCAGACACACAAGAGACAATCTCAGGGACATATCACAGGAAGTGCAGACACACAAGAGACAATCTCAGGGACATATCACAGGAAGTGCAGACACACAAGAGACAATCTCAGGGACATATCACAGGAAGTGCAGACACACAGGAGACAGACTCACGGACATATCACAGGAAGTGCAGACACACAAGAGACAGTCTCAGGGACATATCACAGGAAGTGCAGACACACAAGAGACAGTCTCAGGGACATATCACAGGAAGTGCAGACACACAAGAGACAGTCTCAGGGACATATCACAGGAAGTGCAGACACACAAGAGACAGTCTCAGGGACCTATCACAGGAAGAGCAGACACACAAGAGACAGTCTCAGGGACCTATCACAGGAAGTGCAGACACACAAGAGACAGTCTCAGGGACATATCACAGGAAGTGCAGACACACAAGAGACAGTCTCAGGGACATATCACAGGAAGCGCAGACACACAGGAGACAGTCTCAGGGACATATCACAGGAAGCGCAGACACACAGGAGACAGTCTCAGGGACATATCACAGGAAGCGCAGACACACAAGAGACAGTCTCAGGGACACATCACAGGAAGTGCAGACACACAAGAGACAATCTCAGGGACACATCACAGGAAGTGCAGACACACAAGAGACAGTCTCAGGGACACATCACAGGAAGTGCAGACACACAAGAGACAGTCTCAGGGACATATCACAGGAAGCGCAGACACACAAGAGACAGTCTCAGGGACATATCACAGGAAGCGCAGACACACAGGAGACAGTCTCAGGGACATATCACAGGAAGCGCAGACACACAAGAGACAGTCTCAGGGACATATCACAGGAAGCGCAGACACACAAGAGACAGTCTCAGGGACATATCACAGGAAGCGCAGACACACAAGAGACAGTCTCAGGGACATATCACAGGAAGCGCAGACACACAAGAGACAGTCTCAGGGACATATCACAGGAAGCGCAGACACACAAGAGACAGTCTCAGGGACATATCACAGGAAGCGCAGACACACAAGAGACAGTCTCAGGGACATATCACAGGAAGCGCAGACACACAAGAGACAGTCTCAGGGACATTTCCCAGGAAGCGCAGACACACAAGAGACAGTCTCAGGGACATATCACAGGAAGCGCAGACACACAAGAGACAGTCTCAGGGACATATCACAGGAAGCGCAGACACACAAGAGACAGTCTCAGGGACATATCCCTGGAAGTGCAGACACACAGGAGATCACAGGAAGCGCAGACACACAAGAGACAGTCTCAGGGACATATCACAGGAAGCGCAGACACACAAGAGGCAGTCTCAGGGACACATCACAGGAAGCGCAGACACACAAGAGACAGTCTCAGGGACACATCACAGGAAGCGCAGACACACAAGAGACAATCTCAGGGACATATCACAGGAAGTGCAGACACACAAGAGTCAGTCTCAGGGACATATCACAGGAAGTGCAGACACACAAGAGACAGTCTCAGGGACATATCACAGGAAGTGCAGACACACAAGAGACAGTCTCAGGGACCTATCACAGGAAGAGCAGACACACAAGAGACAATCTCAGAGACCTATCACAGGAAGCGCAGACACACAGGAGACAGTCTCAGGGACATATCACAGGAAGAGCAGACACACAAGAGACAGTCTCAGGGACATATCACAGGAAGTGCAGACACACAAGAGACAGTCTCAGGGACATATCACAGGAAGAGCAGACACACAAGAGACAGTCTCAGGGACATATCCCAGGAAGTGCAGACAAACAAGAGACAGTCTCAGGGACATATCACAGGAAGTGCAGACACAAGAGACAGTCTCAGAGACATATCACAGGAAGTGCAGACACTCAAGAGACAGTCTCAGGGACATATCACAGGAAGTGCAGACACAGGAGACAGTCTCAGGGACATATCACAGGAAGTACAGACACACAAGAGACAGTCTCAGGGACCTATCACAGGAAGAGCAGACACACAAGAGACAATCTCAGAGACCTATCACAGGAAGCGCAGACACACAGGAGACAGTCTCAGGGACATATCACAGGAAGAGCAGACACACAAGAGACAGTCTCAGGGACATATCACAGGAAGTGCAGACACACAAGAGACAATCTCAGGGACACATCACAGGAAGTGCAGACACACAAGAGACAGTCTCAGGGACATATCACAGGAAGAGCAGACACACAAGAGACAGTCTCAGGGACATATCACAGGAAGTGCAGACACACAAGAGACAGTCTCAGGGACATATCACAGGAAGTGCAGACACAAGAGACAGTCTCAGAGACATATCACAGGAAGTGCAGACACTCAAGAGACAGTCTCAGGGACATATCACAGGAAGTGCAGACACAGGAGACAGTCTCAGGGACATATCACAGGAAGTACAGACACACAAGAGACAGTCTCAGTGTAACCCTGGTTAGGGTTACGGAGATATATTACGTATAAATATAATTCATATACACAATTGAAACAGGTATATATTTTCATTCATCTATTTACAGCAAAATGCCATTTATGAGGTAAATGTTAAATATACTGTAGGGATATATATGATGTGATGTAAATATAAGTAAATATGTGGAAATGTATGTACCCTGTGCATGTTAGATATCTATGATGCCAGAGGACTTTGGTGCTTCATGCTGCAGATATACATTTCACAGACATTGGTGATAGTTACAGAAGGGGGCGGAGTAATATAGATGGAAGTGAATCGGTTCCTGTCAGGAAAATAGGATCCGGTAAGGGGGAGGATATATAACAGCTGTTAGCAGCAGCTGAGGGGCAGTCTGCTGATCCCTCCCTCCAGTGCCTGCCCTCCTGTGACCCGGGCAGCCAGTGAGCGGTGATGGGCTGCTGGGCACAGGGGGGCAGAGCCGGAGAGGGAGCCCAGCCGGAGCTGGGGAAGCAGGTGGACAGCAGTACTCACCCTGCCTTTGCTGGTGCAGAGGATAAATGCATTCCCAGCAGGTATCCCACTGTGCGGTTCTTTGTGGGAGTGATTGGGGTGATGACCTGGGAACTGGCTCAGAGGCAGAGGTCGTGGAGCAGCAGCGGTGGTCCCGGCAGCAGAGCAGTGCAGAGGGCCGGTGGTGAGCAGAGGCTGTAAGTGGGCAAAGCCGCAGCACATCCCAGCAGCTTAGAGGCTGTATCCCAGGAGGAGGGGCACGTGTACAGTTGGGGAGGTGGAGCGGCAGTGGCTGTATCCGGTGGTCAGTGGTAGTTCCCTGCAGCACATCCCCATAGCTTAGAGGCTGTATCCCAGGAGGAGGGGCGCGTGTACAGTTGGGGAGGTAGAGCGGCAGTGGCTGTATCCGGTGGTCACTGGTAGTTCCCTGCAGGACAGCCCAGCAGCTTAGAGGCTGTATCCCAGGAGGAGGGGCGCATGTACAGTTGGGGAGGTAGAGCGGCAGTGGCAGTATCCGGTGGTCACTGGTAGTTCCCTGCAGGACAGCCCAGCAGCTTAGAGGCTGTATCCCAGGAGGAGGGGCGCATGTACAGTTGGGGAGGTAGAGCGGCAGTGGCAGTATCCGGTGGTCACTGGTAGTTCCCTGCAGGACAGCCCAGCAGCTTAGAGGCTGTATCCCAGGAGGAGGGGCGCGTGTACAGTTGGGGAGGTGGAGCGGCAGTGGCTGTATCCGGTGGTCAGTGGTAGTTCCCTACAGGAGAGCCCAGCAGCAGTAATACAGAGGCGGCTGCAGTTAGCAGAAAGAGGCCGGGGGTGTCTCTGCAGATGGGAAGGTCACTGAGTGACAAGTTAGCAGTGGCAGCAGTGCCCTCCTAACAGTGAGTAACTATATACACTGCACTCACCAAGTATCTAGCTGACAGACCCTCACCAGAAGGTGGGCAGCTGCCTTATAAGGAATGTGCTGGGGGAGGAAATAGACTTTACTGTTACCGTCTGCATAGGAGCAGAAAGAAAGCACAAATTCCTGTTGAAGTGAAAGGAAGACTCAGGCACAGAGAATAAGGGGGTACACCGACGTTACAGGAGTCACTTGCCTCATCTGGGGTCATATTTATCCTTTGGAGGCATTAGACTGTCATCTGTATAAACTAAACGTGGATGGTATAATGCAAATGTGAATTCAGGAGGTAACTATGTGGTATCTAGTGTTATGCTTTGTTCTCATTGCAAACTATATTCTAAGTAACCACTTATTGCTATTACTGCTGGTCACTGACTGACTGTAAAAGACAATAATACATAGTTGGCTGCAGTGGACACAGACTTCTAATTTATACATAGCAAGGATGGTAACAGACAACCCTAGCGCTCTCACAGAGAGATCTGCTTCCCAGCCCATTTATATATATACCAACTGAAAGTTACAATATATTATTTATGTATAACAAATCTTATGCTGTAGAAAATATATGTGAAGCTCGGTGGCTCACACCGGTAGTTATATTGTTGTACATGAGAAGGGATCACACATTATAGTTTAAAGTGCAAAAGGAGAAAAAGAGGTTGATGTAATGCAAATTAAGAGTATGTTATTGGTGCAAACTCAATAGAATGTATTCATTATAAATTATAGCAATGTAAAGGTTATAACTTAAATACTGTTCTTAAAATAATTAAGAATAAGAAAGATGTTTACAAATGAATAACTTGGAGCGTGTATTTACATGAGAACATTTCCGGTTTCAACTATCATCACATTACAATATATTTTGGTGGGTTTTCCCAAGTAGGCCTACTATCTAATTACTTATACTTGGGTGGAGGCACTGATATTAGGGTACACCACCAGTATAAAAATTAAAGGTGGATATATATTAGGCACCAAGGTAATTAGTAACCCATATTCCCTTTATAGAGGTAGAGGGGGGTTACATTAGGGACATATCACAGGAAGTGCAGACACACAAGAGACAGTCTCAGGGACATATCACAGGAAGCGCAGACACACAAGAGACAGTCTCAGGGACATATCACAGGAAGCGCAGACACACAGGAGACAGTCTCAGGGACATATCACAGGAAGCGCAGACACACAGGAGACAGTCTCAGGGACATATCACAGGAAGCGCAGACACACAAGAGACAGTCTCAGGGACATATCCCAGGAAGCGCAGACACACAAGAGACAGTCTCAGGGACATATCACAGGAAGCGCAGACACACAAGAGACAGTCTCAGGGACATATCCCTGGAAGTGCAGACACACAAGAGACAGTCTCAGGGACATATCACAGGAAGTGCAGACACACAAGAGACAGTCTCAGGGACATATCACAGGAAGCGCAGACACACAAGAGACAGTCTCAGGGACATATCACAGGAAGCGCAGACACACAAGAGACAGTCTCAGGGACATATCACAGGAAGCGCAGACACACAGGAGACAGTCTCAGGGACATATCACAGGAAGTGCAGACACACAAGAGACAGTCTCAGGGACATATCACAGGAAGCGCAGACACACAAGAGACAGTCTCAGGGACATATCACAGGAAGCGCAGACACACAAGACACAGTCTCAGGGACATATCACAGGAAGCGCAGACACACAAGAGACAGTCTCAGGGACATATCACAGGAAGTGCAGACACACAAGAGACAGTCTCAGGGACATATCCCAGGAAGCGCAGACACACAAGAGACAGTCTCAGGGACATATCACAGGAAGCGCAGACACACAAGAGACAGTCTCAGGGACATATCCCTGGAAGCGCAGACACACAAGAGACAGTCTCAGGGACATATCCCAGGATGTGCAGACACACAGGAGACAGTCTCAGGGACATATCACAGGAAGCGCAGACACACAGGAGACAGTCTCAGGGACATATCACAGGAAGCGCAGACACACAAGAGACAGTCTCAGGGACATATCCCAGGAAGCGCAGACACACAAGAGACAGTCTCAGGGACATATCACAGGAAGCGCAGACACACAAGAGACAGTCTCAGGGACATATCCCTGGAAGTGCAGACACACAAGAGACAGTCTCAGGGACATATCACAGGAAGTGCAGACACACAAGAGACAGTCTCAGGGACATATCACAGGAAGCGCAGACACACAAGAGACAGTCTCAGGGACATATCACAGGAAGTGCAGACACACAGGAGACAGTCTCAGGGACATATCACAGGAAGCGCAGACACACAGGAGACAGTCTCAGGGACATATCACAGGAAGTGCAGACACACAAGAGACAGTCTCAGGGACATATCACAGGAAGCGCAGACACACAAGAGACAGTCTCAGGGACATATCACAGGAAGCGCAGACACACAAGACACAGTCTCAGGGACATATCACAGGAAGCACAGACACACAAGAGACAGTCTCAGGGACATATCACAGGAAGCGCAGACACACAAGAGACAGTCTCAGGGACATATCACAGGAAGTGCAGACACACAAGAGACAGTCTCAGGGACATATCCCAGGAAGCGCAGACACACAAGAGACAGTCTCAGGGACATATCACAGGAAGCGCAGACACACAAGAGACAGTCTCAGGGACATATCCCTGGAAGCGCAGACACACAAGAGACAGTCTCAGGGACATATCCCAGGATGTGCAGACACACAAGAGACAGTCTCAGGGACATATCACAGGAAGCGCAGACACACAAGAGACAGTCTCAGGGACATATCACAGGAAGCGCAGACACACAAGACACAGTCTCAGGGACATATCACATGAAGCGCAGACACACAAGAGACAGTCTCAGGGACATATCACAGGATGTGCAGACTCAAAACAGACAGTCTCAGGGACATATCACAGGAAGTGCAGACACACAAAAGACAGTCTCAGAGACATATCACAGGAAGTGCAGACACACAAGAGAGTCTCAGGGACACATCACAGGAAGCGCAGACACACAGGAGACAGTCTCAGGGACCTATCACAGGAAGCGCAGACACACAGGAGACAGTCTCAGGGACCTATCACAGGAAGCGCAGACACACAGGAGACAGTCTCAGAGACATATCACAGGAAGTGCAGACACACAAGATACAGTCTCAGGGACATATCACAGGAAATGCAGACACACAAGAGACAGTCTCAGGGACATATCACAGGAAGTGCAGACACACAAGAGACAGTCTCAGGGACATATCACAGGAAGTGCAGACACACAAGAGACAGTCTCAGGGACATATCCCAGGAAGTGCAGACACACAAGAGACAGTCTCAGGGACATATCACAGGAAGCGCAGACACACAAGAGACAGTCTCAGGGACATATCCCAGGAAGTGCAGACACACAAGAGACAGTCAGGGACATATCAAAGGATGATTTGGCCATTTTACTCTCTTCACACCTTCCCACAGAAAGCTTTGTTACACAAAGGGTTTGACCACTATCATAGGTGAGAATAATCAACATATCACTTCCTATGTCAGGAGGACAATCCCCATTACACTAATATACTCTTGAACCATATTCCTATAAGTGCATAGCATAATAAATATACTCTGTCATTTGGCAATTGCCAGGATTAGACAGTCGGGAAGCCGGCAGTCGGCAATGCATACAGGTAATATACAGGAAGCAGAGCAGATAGGCAATATACAGGAAGCAGTGCCTACAGGCAATAGACAGGAATCAGTGCAAACAGGCAATATCCAGGAAGCAGGGCAGATAGGCAATATACAGGAAGCAGTACCTACAGGTAATATACAGGAATCAGTTAATACAGGCAATATATAGGAAGCAGTACAAACAAGCAATATACAGGATGCAGTGCCTACAGGCAATAGAAGGGAAGTAGTGCCTAGAGGCAATAGAAGGGAAGTAGTGCCTAGAGGCAATAGACAGGAATCAGTGCAAACAGGCAATATACAGGAAGCACTGCCTACAGGCAATATACAGGAAGCAGTGCCTACAGGCAATAGAAAGGAAATAGTGCAAACAGGTAATACACAGGAAACAGTGCAAACAGGCAATACACCGGAAGCAGTGCAAAAAGGCAATATACAGGAAGCAGTGCATACAGTAAATATACAGGAAGCAGAGCATACAGGCAATAGACAGGAATTAGTACATACAGGCAATATACAGAAAACACTGCAAACAGGCAATATACAGGAAGGTAGTGCATATAGGCTATAGTCAAGAAGCAGTGCCTACAGGCAATAGACAGGAAGCAGTGCCTACAGGCAATAGAAAGGAAGTAGTGCCTACAGGCAATGGATATGGATGCAGTGCAAATGGGCAATACACAGGAAGCAGTGCCTACAGGTAATATACAGGAAGCACTGCCTACAGGCAATATACAGGAAGCAGTGCCTACAGGCAATAGAAAGGAAACAGTGCAAACAGGTAAAACACAGGAAGAAGTGCAAAAAGGCAATAGACAGGAAACAGTGCAAACAGGCAATACACAGGAAGCAGTGCAAAAAGGCAATACACAGGAAGCAGTGCATACAGTTAATATACAGGAAGCAGTGCATACAGGCAATAGACAGGAATTAGTACATACAGGCAATATGCAGAAAGCTCTGCAAACAGGCGATATACAGGAAGTAGTGCATATAAGCTATAGTCAAGAAGCAGTGCCTACAGGCAATAGACAGGAAGCAGTGCCTACAGGCAATACAAAGGAAGTAGTGCCTACAGGCAATAGATATGGATGCAGTGCAAATGGGCAATACAGAGGAAGCAGTGCCTACAGGTAATATACAGGTAGTACTGCCTACAGGCAATATACAGGAAACAGTGCAAACTAGCAAATTACAGGAAGTAATGCCTAAAGGAAATAGACAGGGAGCAGTGCCTAAAGGCAATAGACAGGAAGCAGTGCATACAGGCAATAGTCAGGAAGCAGTGCCTAAAGGCATTATACAGGAAGCAGTGCCTACAGGCAATATACAGGAAGCAGTGCCTACAGTCAATATACAGGAAGCAGTGTAAACAGGTAATATACAGGAAACAGTGAAAACAGGCTATATACAGGAAACAGTGCAAACAAGCAATATACAGGAAGCAGTGCCTACAGGCAATGGTGAGGGAGAAGTGCTTACACGCAACAGTCAAGAAGCAGTGCCTACAGGCAATATACAGGAAGCAGTGCCTAAAGGTAATATACAGGAAGCACTGCCTATAGGCAATATACAGGAAGCAGTGCATACAGGCAACAGACAGGAAACAGTTCAAACAGGCAATGCACAGGAAGCAGTGCAAGAAGGCAATAGAAAGGAAACAGTGCAAACAGGCAATACACAGGAAGAAGTGCAAAAAGGCAATACACAGGAAGCTGTGCAAACAGGCAATACACAGGAAGCAGTGCATACAGGCAATACACAGGAAGCAGTGCATAAAGGCAATATACAGGAAGCAGTGCATACAGTTAATATACAGGAAGCAGTGGATACAGGCAATATACAGGAATTAGTACATACAGGCAATATACAGAAAGCATTGCAAACAGGCAATATACAGGAAGTATTGCATATAGGCTATAGTCAAGAAGCAGTGCCTACAGGCAATAGACAGGAAGTAGTGCCTACAGGCAATAGATATGGATGCAGTGCAAACGGGCAATCCACAGGTAGCAGTGCAAACAGGCAATATACAGGAAGCAGTGCCTACAGGTAATATACAGGAAGTACTGCCTACAGGCAATATACAGGAAGCAGTGCAAACTAGCAAAATACAGGAAGCAGTGCCTAAAGGCAATAGGCAGGAAGCAGTGCATACAGGCAATAGTCAGGAAGCAGTGCCTAAAGGCAATATACAGGAAGCAGTGCATACAGGCAATATACAGGAAGCAGTGCATATAGGCAATATACAGGAAACAGTGCAAACAGGCTATATACAGGAAACAGTGCAAACAAGCAGTATACAGGAAGCAGTGCCTACAGGCAATAGTCAGGAAGCAGTGCTTACAAGCAAAAGTCAAGAAGCAGTGCCTACAGGCAATATACAGGAAGCAGTGCCTACAGGCAATATATAGTAAGCAGTGCAAACAGGCAATATACAGGAAACAGTGCATACAGGCAATAAACATGAAGCAGAAACTACAGGCAATCTATAGGGGGTTGTGCATAAAGGCAAAATACAGGTAGCAGTGCCTACAGGTAATACACAGGAAGCAGAGCAAACAGGCAATACACAAGAAGCAGTGCCTAAAGGTAATATACAGGAAGCAGTGCATACAGGTAATATACAGGAAGCAGTGCAAACAAGCAATATACAGGAAGTAGTGCCTACAGGCAATAGACAGGAGGCAGTGCAAATGGGTAATACACAGGAAGCAGTGCCTACAGGTAATATACAGGAAGCATTGCCTACAGGCAATATTCAGGAAGCAGTGCAAACAAGCAATATACAGGAAGCAGTGCGTACAGGCAATATACAGGAAGCAGTGCAAACAGGCAATATACAGGAATCAATGCCTACAAGCAATATAGAGGAAATAGTGCAAGCAGGCTACATACAGGAAGCAGTGCCTACAGTCAATATACAGGAATCAGTTCCTACAGGCAATATACAGGAATTAGTTGCTACAGGCAATATACTGGAAACCATGCAAATAGGCAATATACAGGAAACAGTGCCTACAGTTAATATACAGGAAGCAGTGCCTACATTCAATATACAGGAAGCAGTGCTTACAGGCAATATACAGGAAGCAGTGGAAACAGGCAATATACAGGAAGCAGTGCAAACAGGCAATATATAGGAATCAGTGCAAACAGGCAATGTACAGGAAGCAGTGCAAACAGGCAATATACAGAAAGCAGAACCTACAAGAAATATACAGGAAGCAATGCCTATAAGCAATAGACAGGAAGTGGTGCCTACAGGCAAAAGACAAGAAGCAGTGCCTACAGGCAATATACAGGAAGCAGTGCAAACAGGCAATATACAGGAATCAATGCCTACAAGCAATATAGAGGAAATAGTGCAAGCAGGCTATATACAGGAAGCAGTGCCTACAGTCAATATACAGGAATCAGTTCCTACAGTCAATATACAGGAATTAGTTGCTACAGGCAATATACTGTAAACAATGGAAACAGGCAATATACAGGAAACAGTGCCTACAGTAAATATAAAGGAAGCAGTTCCTACAGTCAATATACAGGAAGCAGGGCATACAGGCAATATACAGGAAGCAGTGCAAACAGGCAATATACAGGAAGCAGTGCAAACAGGCAATGTACAGGAAGCAGTGCAAACAGGCAATATACAGAAAGCAGAACCTACAAGCAATATACAGGAAGCAGTGCCTATAAGCAATAGACAGGAAGTGGTGCCTACAGGCAAAAGACAGGAAGCAGTGCCTACAGGCAATATACAGGAAGCAGTGCAAACAGGCAATATACAGGAATCAATGCCTACAAGCAATATAGAGGAAATAGAGCAAGCAGGCTACATACAGGAAGCAGTGCCTACAGTCAATATACAGGAATCAGTTCCTACAGGCAATATACAGGAATTAGTTGCTACAGGCAATATACTGGAAACCATGCAAACAGGCAATATACAGGAAACAGTGCCTTCAGTTAATATACAGGAAGCAGTTCCTACAGTCAATATACAGGAAGAGGTGCATACAGGCAATATACAGGAAGCAGAGGAAACAGGCAATATACAGTAAGCTGTGCAAACAGGCAATATACAGGAAGAAATGCAAACTGGCAATGTACAGGAAGCAGTGCAAACAGGCAATATACAGAAAGCAGAACCTACAAGCAATATACAGGAAGCAGTGCCTATAAGCTATAGACAGGAAGTAGTGCCTACAGGAAAAAGATAGGAAGCAGTGCATACAGGCAATAAACAGAAAGCAGTGCAAAGGGGTAAAATACAGCAAGCAGTGCCTACATGTAATATAGAGGAAGCAGTGACTACAGGCAATATACAGGAATTAGTGCAAACAAGCAATATACAGGAAGAAGTGTCTACAGGCAAAATATAGGAAGCAGTGCCTATAGGCAATAGTCAGGAAGCAGTGTACAGGCAATATAGAGGAAGCAGTACAAACACACAAAATACAGGAAGCAGTGTAAACAGGCAACATACAGGAAGCAGTGCAAGCAAGCTATATACAGGAAATAGTGCAAACTGGAATTATATAGGAAGCAGTGCCTTCATGTAAAATATAGGAAGCAGTGCCTACAAGCAATATACAGGAAGCAGTGCAAACAGGCAATATACAAGAAGCAGTGCCTACAGGCAATAGACAGGAACCAGTGTATACATGCAATAGACAGGAAGCAGTGCAAACAGGCAATAGACAGGAAGCAATGCAAACAGGCAATACATAGGAAGCAGTGCCTAAAGGTAATATACAGGAAGCAGTGCATACAGGCAATATACAGGAAGCAGTGCAAACAAGTAATAGACAGGAAGTAGTTCCTACATGCAAAAGACAGGATGCAGTGCAAACAGGCAATAGACAGGAAGCAGTGCCTACAGGCAGTAGTCAGGAAACAGGTCTTTTGATGCAATAGTCAAGAAGCAGGGACTACAGGCAATATATAGGAAGCAGTACCTACAGTCAATATATAGGAAGCAGTGCAAACAGGAAATATACAGGAAACAGTGTATAGAGGCAATATACAGGAATTAGTTGCTACAGGCAATATACTGGAAACCATGCAAATAGGCAATATACAGGAAACAGTGCCTACAGTTAATATACAGGAAGCAGTGCCTACAGGAAGCACTGCCTACAGGCAATATATAGGGAGTAGTGCATTAAGGCAATATACAGGAAGCAGTGTAAACAAGCAATATACAGGAAGTAGTGCCTACAGGCTATAGACAGGAAGCAGTTCAAATGTGCAATACACAGGAAGCAGTGCAAACAGGCAATATACAGGAAGCAGTGCCTACAGGTAATATACAGAAAGCAGTGCAAACATTCAACACAGAAAGCAGTGCCTAAAGGTAAAATACAGGAAGCAGTGCATACAGGCAATATACAGGAAGCAGTGTAAACAAGCAATATACAGTAAGTAGTGCCTACAGGCAATACACAGGAAGCAGTGCAAATGGGCAATACACAGGAAGCAGTGCAAACAGGCAATATACAGGAAGCAGTGCCTACAGGTGATATACAGGAAGCATTGCCTACAGGTAATATTCAGGAAGCAGTGCAAACAAGCAATATACAGGATGCAGTGCCTACAGGCAATATACAAGAAGCAGGGCCTTATATCAATATACAGAAAGCAGTGCCTAGAGGCAATATACAGGAATAAGTGCCTACAGGCAATATACAGGAAACACTGTAAACAAGCAATATACAGGAAGTAGTGCCTACAGGCAATAGACAGGAAGCAGTACAAATGGGTAGTACACAGGAAGCAGTGCCTACAGGTGATATACAGGAAGCATTGCCTACAGGCAATATTCAGGAAGCAGTGCAAACAAGCAATATACAGGAAGCAGTGCCTGCAGGCAATATACAGGAAGCAGTGCAAACAGGCCATATACAGGAATCAGTGCCCACAGGCAATATAGAGGAAACAGTGCAAAAAGGCTATATACAGGAAGCAGTGCCTACAGTCAATATACAGGAATCAGTTCCAACAGGCAATATACAGGAATTAGTTGCTACAGGAAATATACTGAAAACCAAGCAAACATGCAATATACAGGAAACAGTGCCTACAGTTAATATACAGGAAGCAGTGCCTACAGTCAATATACAGGAAGCAGTGCAAACAGGCAATTTACAGAAAGCAGTGCATACAGGCAATACACAGAAAGCAGTGCAAACAGGCAATGTACAGGAAGCAGTGCAAACAGGCAATATACAGAAAGCAGTGCCTACAAGCAATATACAGGAAGCGGTGACTATAAGCAATAGACAGGAAGAGGTGCCTACAGGCAAAAGACAGGAAGCAGTGCATACAGGCAAAACACAGAAAGCAGTGCAAACAGGCAATATACAGGAAGAAGTGCCTACATGTAATATAGAGGAAGCAGTGACTACAGGCAATATACAGGAAGCAGTGCAAATAAGCTATATACAGGAAGAAGTGTCTACAGGCAAAATACAGGAAGCAGTGCCTACAGGTAATATACAGGAAGCACTACCTATATGAAATATACAGGAAGCAGTGCCTACAGGTAATATACAGGAAGCACTACCTATATGCAATATACAGGAAGTAGTGCATACAGGCAATAGAGAGGAAACAGTGCAAACAGGCAATACAAAGGTAGCAGTGCAAAAAGGCGATACACAGGAAGCTGTGCAAAAAGGCAATATACAGGAAGCAGTGCATACAGTTAATATACAGGAAGCAGTGCATACAGGTAATATACAGGAATTAGTACTTACAGGCAATATACAAAAAGAATTGCAAATAGGCAATATACAGGAAGTAGTGTGTATAGGCTATAGTTAATAAGCAGTGCCTACAGGAAATAGACAGGAAGCAGTGCCTACAGGCAATAGAAAGGAAGTAGTGCCTACAGGCAATAGATATGGATGCAGTGCAAACGGGAAATACACAAGAAGCAGTGTAAACAGACAATATACAGGAAGCAGTGCCTACAGGTAATATACAGGAATAAGTGCCTACAGGCAATACACAGGAAGCAGTGCAAGCTAGCAAAATACAGGAAGCAGTGCCTAAAGGCAATAGACAGGAAGCAGTGCCTACAGGCAATAGACAGGAAGCAGTGCATACAGGCAATAGTCAGGAAGCAGTGCCTAAAGGCAATATACAGGAATCAGTGCCTACAGTCAATATACAGGAAGCAGTGCAAACAGACAATATACAGGAATCAGTGCCTACAGGCAATAGACAGGAAACAGTGCAAACAAGCTATATACAGGAAACAGTGCAAACAAGCAATACACAGGAAGCAGTGCCTACAGGCAATAGTCAGGAAGCAGTACTTACAGGCAATAGTCAAGATGCAGTGCCTACAGGCAATATACAGGAAGCAGTGCCTACAGGCAATATGTAGGGACTAGTGCATTAAGGCAAAATACAGGAAGCAGTGCCTACAGGTAATATACAGGAAGCAGTGAAAACAGGCAATACACAGGAAGCAGTGCCTAAAGGTAATATACAGAAAGCAGTGCACACAGGCAATATACAGAAAGCAGTGCCTACAAGCAATATATAGGAAGCAGTGCATATAAGCAATAGAGAGGAAGTGGTGCCTACAGGCAATAGACAGGAAGCAGTGCATACAGGCAGTACACAGATAGCAGTGCAAACAGGCAATATTCAGAAAGCAGGGCCTACATGTAATATAGAGGAAGCAGTGACTACAAGCAATATACAGGAAGCAGTGCAAACAAGCAATATACAGGAAGAGACACAGGCAATATATAGGGAGTAGTGCATACAGGCAATATACAGGAAGCAGTGCTTACAGGTAATATACAGGAAACAGTGCAAATAGGCAATACACAGGAAGCAGTGCCTACAGGTAATATACAGGAAGCAGTGCATACAGGCAGTATACAGGAAGCAGTGTAAACAAACAATATATAGGAAGAAGTGCCTACACACAATAGACAGGAAGCAGTTCAATCGGGCAATACACAGCAAGCAGTGCAAACAGGCAATATACAGGAAGCAGTGCCTACAGGTAATATACAGGAAGCATTGCCTACAGGCAAAAGTCAGGAAGCAGTGCCTACATGCAATATACAGGAAGCAGTGCAAACAGGCAATATACAGGAATCAGTGCCTACAGGCAATATAGAGGAAACAGTGCACACAGGCAATATACAGGAAACAGTGCCTACCGTTAATATACAGGAAGCAGTGCCTACAGGCAATATACAGGAAGCAGTAACTACAGGCAATATATAGGGAGTAGTGCATTAAGGCAATATACAGGAAGCAGTGTAAACAAGCAATATACAGGAAGTAGTGCCTACAGGCTATAGACAGGAAGCAGTTCAAATGTGCAATACACAGGAAGCAGTGCAAACAGGCAATATACAGGAAGCAGTGCCTACAGGTAATATACAGGAAGCAGTGCAAACATTCAACACAGCAAGCAGTGCCTAAAGGTAAAATACAGGAAGCAGTGCATACAGGCAATATACAGGAAGCAGTGTAAACAAGCAATATACAGGAAGTAGTGCCTACAGGCAATACACAGGAAGCAGTGCAAATGGGCAATACACAGGAAGCAGTGCAAACAGGCAATATACAGGAAGCAGTGCCTACAGGTGATATACAGGAAGCATTGCCTACAGGTAATATTCAGGAAGCAGTGCAAACAAGCAATATACAGGACGCAGTGCCTACAGGCAATATACAAGAAGCAGGGCCTTATATCAATATACAGAAAGCAGTGCCTAGAGGCAATATACAGGAATAAGTGCCTACAGGCAATATACAGGTAACAGTGTAAACAAGCAATATACAGGAAGTAGTGCCTACAGGCAATAGACTGGAAGCAGTGCAAATGGGTAGTACACAGGAAGCAGTGCCTACAGGTGATATACAGGAAGCATTGCCTACAGGCAATATTCAGGAAGCAGTGCAAACAAGCAATATACAGGAAGCAGCGCCTGCAGGCAATATACAGGAAGCAGTGCAAACAGGCCATATACAGGAATCAGTGCCCACAGGCAATATAGAGGAAACAGTGCAAAAAGGCTATATACAGGAAGCAGTGCCTACAGTCAATATACAGGAATCAGTTCCAACAGGCAATATACAGGAATTAGTTGCTACAGGAAATATACTGAAAACCAAGCAAACATGCAATATACAGGAAACAGTGCCTACAGTTAATATACAGGAAGCAGTGCCTACAGTCAATATACAGGAAGCAGTGCAAACAGGCAATTTACAGAAAGCAGTGCATACAGGCAATACACAGAAAGCAGTGCAAACAGGCAATGTACAGGAAGCAGTGCAAACAGGCAATATACAGAAAGCAGTGCCTACAAGCAATATACAGGAAGCGGTGACTATAAGCAATAGACAGGAAGAGGTGCCTACAGGCAAAAGACAGGAAGCAGTGCATACAGGCAAAACACAGAAAGCAGTGCAAACAGGCAATATACAGGAAGAAGTGCCTACATGTAATATAGAGGAAGCAGTGACTACAGGCAATATACAGGAAGCAGTGCAAATAAGCTATATACAGGAAGAAGTGTCTACAGGCAAAATACAGGAAGCAGTGCCTACAGGTAATATACAGGAAGCACTACCTATAGGAAATATACAGGAAGCAGTGCCTACAGGTAATATACAGGAAGCACTACCTATATGCAATATACAGGAAGTAGTGCATACAGGCAATAGAGAGGAAACAGTGCAAACAGGCAATACAAAGGTAGCAGTGCAAAAAGGCGATATACAGGAAGCTGTGCAAAAAGGCAATATACAGGAAGCAGTGCATACAGTTAATATACAGGAAGCAGTGCATACAGGCAATATACAGGAATTAGTACTTACAGGCAATATACAAAAAGAATTGCAAACAGGCAATATACAGGAAGTAGTGTGTATAGGCTATAGTCAATAAGCAGTGCCTACAGGAAATATACATGAAGCAGTGCCTACAGGCAATAGAAAGGAAGTAGTGCCTACAGGCAATAGATATGGATGCAGTGCAAAAGGGAAATACACAAGAAGCAGTGTAAACAGGCAATATACAGGAAGCAGTGCCTACAGGTAATATACAGGAATAAGTGCCTACAGGATATACACAGGAAGCAGTGCAAGCTAGCAAAATACAGGAAGCAGTGCCTAAAGGCAATAGACAGGAAGCAGTGCCTACAGGCAATAGACAGGAAGCAGTGCATACAGGCAATAGTCAGGAAGCAGTGCATAAAGGCAATATACAGGAATCAGTGCCTACAGTCAATATACAGGAAGCAGTGCAAACAGGCAATATACAGGAATCAGTGCCTACAGGCAATAGACAGGAAACAGTGCAAACAAGCTATATACAGGAAACAGTGCAAACAAGCAATATACAGGAAGCAGTGCCTACAGGCAATAGTCAGGAAGCAGTACTTACAGGCAATAGTCAAGATGCAGTGCCTACAGGCAATATACAGGAAGCAGTGCCTACAGGCAATATGTAGGGAGTAGTGCATTAAGGCAAAATACAGGAAGCAGTGCCTACAGGTAATATACAGGAAGCAGTGAAAACAGGCAATACACAGGAAGCAGTGCCTAAAGGTAATATACAGAAAGCAGTGCACACAGGCAATATACAGAAAGCAGTGCCTACAAGCAATATATAGGAAGCAGTGCATATAAGCAATAGACAGGAAGTGGTGCCTACAGGCAATAGACAGGAAGCAGTGCATACAGGCAATACACAGATAGCAGAGCAAATGGGCAATATTCAGAAAGCAGGGCCTACATGTAATATAGAGGAAGCAGTGACTGCAAGCAATATACAGGAAGCAGTGCAAACCAGCAATATACAGGAAGAGACACAGGCAATATATAGGGAGTAGTGCATACAGGCAATATACAGGAAGCAGTGCTTACATGTAATATACAGGAAACAGTGCAAATAGGCAATACACAGGAAGCAGTGCCTACAGGTAATGTACAGGAAGCAGTGCATACAGGCAGTATACAGGAAGCAGTGTAAACAAACAATATACAGGAAGAAGTGCCTACACGCAATAGACAGGAAGCAGTTCAATCGGGCAATACACAGGAAGCAGTGCAAACAGGCAATATACAGGAAGCAGTGCCTACAGGTAATATACAGGAAGCATTGCCTACAGGCAAAAGTCAGGAAGCAGTGCCTACATGCAATATACAGGTAGCAGTGCCTACAGGCAATATACAGGAAGCAGTGCAAACAGGCAATATACAGGAATCAGTGCCTACAGGCAATATAGAGGAAACAGTGCACACAGGCAATATACAGGAAACAGTGCCTACCGTTAATATACAGGAAGCAGTGCCTACAGGCAATATACAGGAAGCAGTAACTACAGGCTATATATAGGGAGTAGTGCATTAAGGCAATATACAGGAAGCAGTGTAAACAAGCAATATACAGGAAGTAGTGCCTACAGGCTATAGACAGGAAGCAGTTCAAATGTGCAATACACAGGAAGCAGTGCAAACAGGCAATATACAGGAAGCAGTGCCTACAGGTAATACACAGGAAACAGTGCTTACAGGCAATATTCAGGAAGCAGCACAAACAAGCAATATACAGGATGCAGTGCCTACAGGCAATAGACAGGAAGCAGTAACTACAGGTAATATATAGGGAGTAGTGCATTAAGGCAAAATACAGGAAGCAGTGCCTACAGGTAATATACAGGAAGCAGTGAAAACAGGCAATACACAGGAAGCAGTGCCTAAAGGTAATATACAGGAAGCAGTGCCTGCAAGCGATATATAGGAAGCAGTGCCTATAAGCAATAGACAGGAAGTGGTGCCTACAGGCAAAAGACAGGAAGCAGTGCATACAGGCAATACACTGAAAGCAGTGCAAACGGGCAATATACAGAAAGCAGTGCCTACATGTAATATAGAGGAAGCAGTGACTACAGGCAATATACAGGAAGCAGTGCAAACAAGCAATATACAGGAAGAGACACAGGCAATATATAGGGAGTAGTGCATACAGGCAATATACAGGATGCAGTGCTTATAGGTAATATACAGGAAACAGTGCAAACAGGCAATACACAGGAAGCATTGCCTACAGGTAATATACAGGAAGCAGTGCATACAGGCAATATACAGGAAGCAGTGTAAACAAACAATATACAGGAAGAAGTGCCTACAGGCAATAGACAGGAAGCAGTTCAAACGGGCAATACACAGGAAGCAGTGCAAACAGGCAATACACAGGAAGCAGTGCCTAAAGGTAATATACAGGAAGCAGTGCACACAGGCAATATACAGAAAGCAGTGCCTTCAAGCAATGTATAGGAAGCAGGGCCTACAGGCAATAGACAGGAAGCAGTGCCTACAGGCAAAAGTCAGGAAGCAGTGCCTACAGGCAATATACAGGAAGCAGTGCAAACAGGCAATATACAGGAAACAGTGCAAACAGGCAATATACAGGAAACAGTGCAAACATGCAATATACTTGAAGCAGTGCATACAGTCAATATACAGGAATCAGCGTCTGATTTATACCCGCTCGCGAGCGATTTTGGCCAGTGCGCATGCACACGACGGACCAGGCTCCGTCGTGCGCAGGCGCGAGACACGGATAGCGACGGCCAAGGGGGGCATGCTGTCAATGGTGAGTGACAGCATGCCCCCTTTGGTGGGCGTGCCGGGGGTGTGGCTGCCCAGATGGAGGCGTTCCAATGGGAATGCCTACCGTCTGGGGCCGGCCCCACTGACATCACAAGTAATGTCAGTGGGAGTGCCTTCAGCTCTGATAGAGCCGAAAGCACTCCAGGGCTTGCGGCAACAAGACCCTACCACAAGGGTCTCATCGCAAGCCCGATGGTCACGATAGTCTAGACCATAGCGACCATCTTTATAGCCGCTCGCTGTAGCTGTGGGTAGTCACCGACAGCTATGCGAGCGGCCAGGAGGCCGCTCTAAAAAAAGAGAAGGATGGCCCTGAGTCAGAGCGAGCACTCTGTCTGAGCGTCCGGCTCTGGATCAGTGCCACAGTTCCTACAGGCAATATATAGGAAGCAGTGCATACAGGCAATATACAGGAAACAGTGCAAACATGCAATATACTTGAAGCAGTGCCAACAGGCAATACACAGGAAGCAGTGCCTACAGGCAATACACAGGAAGCAGTGCAAACAGGCAATATATAGGATGCAGTGCAAACAGGCAATATACAGAAAACAGTGCAAACAGGCAATATAAATGAAGCAGTGCCTACAGGCAATGCACAGGAAGCAGTGCCTACAGGCAATACACAGAAAGCAGTACCTACAGGCAATACATAGGAATCAGTGCATACAGGCAGTATACTTGAAGTAATGTCTACAGGCAATACACAGGAAGCAGTGCATACAGGCAATATACAGAAAACAGTGCAAACAAGCAATTTACTTGAAGCAGTGCCTACAGTCAATACACAAGATGCAGTGCATACAGGCAATACACAGGAAGCAGTGCCTACATTCAATATACAGGAAGCAGTGCCTATAGACTTTTTACAGGAAGCTGTGCATACAGGCAATGTTTAGGAAGCAGTGCATACAGGCATTATACAGGAAGCTGTGCCTACTGGCAATATACAGGAAGCAGTGCATACAGGCAATAGACAGGAAGCAGTGCCTACAGGCAATATACAGGAAGCAGTGCCTACAGACTATATACAGGAAGCTGTGCATACAGGCAATATTTAGGAAGCAGTGAATACAGGCAATATACAGGAAGCTGTGCATACAGGCTATATACAGGAAGCAGTGCAAACAAGCAATATACAGGAAGCAGTGCCTACAGGCAATAGACAGGAAGCAGTTCAAATGGGCAATACACAGGAAGCAGTGCAAACAGGCAATAGACAGGAAGCAGTGCCTACAGGCAATATTCAGGAAGCAGCGCATACAAGCAATATACTGGAAGCAGTGCCTACAGGCAATAGACAGGAAGTAGTGCCTACAGGCAATAGATATGGATGCAGTGCAAACGGGAAATACACAAGAAGCAGTGTAAACAGGCAATATACAGGAAGCAGTGCCTACAGGTAATATACAGGAATAAGTGCCTACAGGATATACACAGGAAGCAGTGCAAGCTAGCAAAATACAGGAAGCAGTGCCTAAAGGCAATAGACAGGAAGCAGTGCCTACAGGCAATAGACAGGAAGCAGTGCATACAGGCAATAGTCAGGAAGCAGTGCATAAAGGCAATATACAGGAATCAGTGCCTACAGTCAATATACAGGAAGCAGTGCAAACAGGCAATATACAGGAATCAGTGCCTACAGGCAATAGACAGGAAACAGTGCAAACAAGCTATATACAGGAAACAGTGCAAACAAGCAATATACAGGAAGCAGTGCCTACAGGCAATAGTCAGGAAGCAGTACTTACAGGCAATAGTCAAGATGCAGTGCCTACAGGCAATATACAGGAAGCAGTGCCTACAGGCAATATGTAGGGAGTAGTGCATTAAGGCAAAATACAGGAAGCAGTGCCTACAGGTAATATACAGGAAGCAGTGAAAACAGGCAATACACAGGAAGCAGTGCCTAAAGGTAATAAACAGAAAGCAGGGCACACAGGCAATATACAGAAAGCAGTGCCTACAAGCAATATATAGGAAGCAGTGCATATAAGCAATAGACAGGAAGTGGTGCCTACAGGCAATAGACAGGAAGCAGTGCATACAGGCAATACACAGATAGCAGAGCAAATGGGCAATATTCAGAAAGCAGGGCCTACATGTAATATAGAGGAAGCAGTGACTACAAGCAATATACAGGAAGCAGTGCAAACCAGCAATATACAGGAAGAGACACAGGCAATATATAGGGAGTAGTGCATACAGGCAATATACAGGAAGCAGTGCTTACATGTAATATACAGGAAACAGTGCAAATAGGCAATACACAGGAAGCAGTGCCTACAGGTAATATACAGGAAGCAGTGCATACAGGCAGTATACAGGAAGCAGTGTAAACAAACAATATACAGGAAGAAGTGCCTACACGCAATAGACAGGAAGCAGTTCAATCGGGCAATACACAGGAAGCAGTGCAAACAGGCAATATACAGGAAGCAGTGCCTACAGGTAATATACAGGAAGTATTGCCTACAGGCAAAAGTCAGGAAGCAGTGCCTACATGCAATATACAGGTAGCAGTGCCTACAGGCAATATACAGGAAGCAGTGCAAACAGGCAATATACAGGAATCAGTGCCTACAGGCAATATAGAGGAAACAGTGCACACAGGCAATATACAGGAAACAGTGCCTAACGTTAATATACAGGAAGCAGTGCCTACAGGCAATATACAGGAAGCAGTAACTACAGGCAATATATAGGGAGTAGTGCATTAAGGCAATATACAGGAAGCAGTGTAAACAAGCAATATACAGGAAGTAGTGCCTACAGGCTATAGACAGGTAGCAGTTCAAATGTGCAATACACAGGAAGCAGTGCAAACAGGCAATATACAGGAAGCAGTGCCTACAGGTAATACACAGGAAACAGTGTTTACAGGCAATATTCAGGAAGCAGCACAAACAAGCAATATACAGGATGCAGTGCCTACAGGCAATAGACAGGAAGCAGTAACTACAGGTAATATATAGGGAGTAGTGCATTAAGGCAAAATACAGGAAGCAGTGCCTACAGGTAATATACAGGAAGCAGTGAAAACAGGCAATACACAGGAAGCAGTGCCTAAAGGTAATATACAGGAAGCAGTGCCTGCAAGCAATATATAGGAAGCAGTGCCTATAAGCAATAGACAGGAAGTGGTGCCTACAGGCAAAAGACAGGAAGCAGTGCATACAGGCAATACACTGAAAGCAGTGCAAACGGGCAATATACAGAAAGCAGTGCCTACATTTAATTTAGAGGAAGCAGTGACTACAGGCAATATACAGGAAGCAGTGCAAACAAGCAATATACAGGAAGAGACACAGGCAATATATAGGGAGTAGTGCATACAGGCAATATACAGGATGCAGTGCTTATAGGTAATATACAGGAAACAGTGCAAACAGGCAATACACAGGAAGCATTGCCTACAGGTAATATACAGGAAGCAGTGCATACAGGCAATATACAGGAAGCAGAGTAAACAAACAATATACAGGAAGAAGTGCCTACAGGCAATAGACAGGAAGCAGTTCAAACGGGCAATACACAGGAAGCAGTGCAAACAGGCAATACACAGGAAGCAGTGCCTAAATGTAATATACAGGAAGCAGTGCACACAGGCAATATACAGAAAGCAGTGCCTTCAAGCAATATATAGGAAGCAGGGCCTACAGGCAATAGACAGGAAGCAGTGCCTACAGGCAAAAGTCAGGAAGCAGTGCCTACAGGCAATATACAGGAAGCAGTGCAAACAGGCAATATACAGGAAACAGTGCAAACAGGCAATATACAGGAAACAGTGCAAACATGCAATATACTTGAAGCAGTGCATACAGTCAATATACAGGAATCAGCATCTGATTTATACCCGCTCGCGAGCGATTTTGGCCAGTGCGCATGCACACGACGGACCAGGCTCCGTCGTGCGCAGGCGCGAGACACGGATAGCGACGGCCAAGGGGGGCATGCTGTCAATGGTGAGTGACAGCATGCCCCCTTTGGTGGGTGTGCCGGGGGTGTGGCTGCCCAGATGGAGGCGTTCCAATGGGAATGCCTACCGTCTGGGGCCGGCCCCACTGACATCACAAGTAATGTCAGTGGGAGTGCCTTCAGCTCTGATAGAGCCAAAAGCACTCCAGGGCTTGCGGCAACAAGACCCTACCACAAGGGTCTCATCGCAAGCCCGATGGTCGCGATAGTCTAGACCATAGCGACCATCTTTATAGCCGCTCGCTGTAGCTGTGGGTAGTCACCAACAGCTATGCGAGCGGCCAGGAGGCCGCTCTAAAAAAAGAGAAGGATGGCCCTGAGTCAGAGCGAGCACTCTGTCTGAGCGTCCGGCTCTGGATCAGTGCCACAGTTCCTACAGGCAATATATAGGAAGCAGTGCATACAGGCAATATACAGGAAACAGTGCAAACATGCAATATACTTGAAGCAGTGCCAACAGGCAATACACAGGAAGCAGTGCCTACAGGCAATACACAGGAAGCAGTGCAAACAGGCAATATATAGGATGCAGTGCAAACAGGCAATATACAGAAAACAGTGCAAACAGGCAATATACATGAAGCAGTGCCTACAGGCAATACACAGGAAGCAGTGCCTACAGGCAATACACAGAAAGCAGTACCTACAGGCAATACATAGGAATCAGTGCATACAGGCAGTATACTTGAAGTAATGTCTACAGGCAATACACAGGAAGCAGTGCATACAGGCAATATACAGAAAACAGTGCAAACATGCAATTTACTTGAAGCAGTGCCTACAGTCAATACACAAGATGCAGTGCATACAGGCAATACACAGGAAGCAGTGCCTACATTCAATATACAGGAAGCAGTGCCTATAGACTTTTTACAGGAAGCTGTGCATACAGGCAATATTTAGGAAGCAGTGCATACAGGCATTATACAGGAAGCTGTGCCTACTGGCAATATACAGGAAGCAGTGCATACAGGCAATAGACAGGAAGCAGTGCCTACAGGCAATATACAGGAAGCAGTGCCTACAGGCAATATACAGGAAGCAGTGCCTACAGACTATATACAGGAAGCTGTGCATACAGGCAATATTTAGGAAGCAGTGAATACAGGCAATATACAGGAAGCTGTGCATATAGGCTATATACAGGAAGCAGTGCATACAGGCAATAAACAGGAAGTAGTGCATACAGACAATATACAGGAAGCAGTGTAAACAAGCAATATACAGGAAGCAGTGCCTACAGGCAATAGACAGGAAGCAGTTCAAATGGGCAATACACAGGAAGCAGTGCAAACAGGCAATAGACAGGAAGCAGTGCCTACAGGCAATATTCAGGAAGCAGCGCATACAAGCAATATACTGGAAGCAGTGCCTACAGGCAATAGACAGGAAGCAGTGCCTACAGACAAAAGTCAGGAAGTAGTGCCTACAGGCAATATAAAGGAAGCAGTGCCTACAGGCAATATACAGGAAGCAGTGCAAACAGGCAATATACAGGAATCAGTGCCTACAGGGAATATAGAGGAAACAGTGCAAACAGGCAATAAATAGGAAACAGTGCCTACAGTTAATTTACAGGAAGCAGTGTCTACTGTCAATATACAGGAATCAGTTCCTACAGGCAATATACAGCAATTAGTTGCTACAGGCAATATACTGGGAACCGTGCAAGCAGGCAATATATAGCAAACAGTGTTAATATACAGGAAGCAGTGCCTACAGTCAATATACAGGAAGCAGTGCCTACAAGCAATAGACTGGAAGTAGTGCGTACAGGCAAAAGCCAGGAAGCAATGCATACAGGCTATACACTGGAAGCAGTGCCTACATGTATTAAACAAAAAGCAGTGATTACAGGCAATATACAGGAAGCAGTGCAAACAAGCAATATACAGGAAGAAGTGTCTACAGACAATAGACAGGAAGCAGTGCCTACAAGCAAAATACAGGAAGCAGTGCCTACAGTAGATATAGAGGAAGCAGTGCAAACACGCAATATTCAGGAAGCAGTGCAAACAGGCAACATACAGGAAGCAGTGCAAGCAGGCATTATACAGGAAATAGTGCAAACAGGCAATATACAGGAAGCAGTGCCTACAGGTAATACATAGGAAGCAGTGCCTACAGGGAATATACAGGAAGCAGTGCAAAGAGGCAACATACAGGAAGCAGTGCAAACAGGCAATATACTGGAAATAGTGCAAACAGGCAATATACAGGAAGCAGTGCCTACATGTAATATATAGGAAGCAGTGTCTACAGGCAATATACAGGAAGCAGTGGAAACAGGCAATATGCAGGAAGCAGTGCCTACAAACAATAGACAGGTAGCAGTGTATACAGGCAATAGACAGGAAGCAGTGCAAACAGCCAGTAGACAGGAAGCATTGCCAACATGTAATAGACAGGAAGTAGTGCCTACAGGCAATAGACAAGAAGCAGTGCAAACAGGCAATATACAGGAAGCAGTTCCTACAGGCAATAGACAGGAAGAAGTGCCTACAGGCAATAGACAGGAAGCAGTGCATATGGGCAATACACCGGAAGCAGTGCAAACATGCAATATACAGGAAGCAGTGCCTACAGGTAATATACAGGAAGCAGTGCCTACAGGGAATATACAGGAAGCAGTGCCTACAGGCAATACACAGAAAGCAGTGCAAACAGGCAATATATAGGATGCAGTGCAAACAGGCAATATACAGAAAACAGTGCAAACATGCAATATACATGAAGCAGTGGCTACAGGCAATACACAGGAAGCAGTGCCTACAGGCAATACACAGGAAGCAGTGCAAACAGGCAATATATAGGAAGCAGTGCATACAGGCAGTATACTTGAAGTAGTGTCTACAGGCAATACACAGGAAGCTGTCCAGACAGGCAATAGACAGGATGCAGTGCATACCGGCAATATACAGGAAGTAGTGCATACAGGCAATATACAGGAAGCAGTGCATACAGGCAATGTACAGGAAGCAGTGCATATAGGCAATTTACAGGAAGTAGTGCATATAGGCAATATACATGAAGCAGTGCATACAGGCAATATACAGGAAGCAGTGCATACAGGCAATGTACAGGAAGCAGTGCATATAGGCAATATACAGGAAGTAGTGCATACAGGTAATATACAGGAAGCAGTGCCTACAGGTAATATACAGGAAGCAGTGCCTACAGGCAATATACAGGAAGCAGTGCCTACAGGCAATATACAGGAAGTAGTGCATATAGGCAATATACAGGAAGCAGTGCATACAGGCAATATACAGGAAGCAGTGCATACATGCAATGTACAGGAAGCAGTGCATATAGGCAATATACAGGAAGTAGTGCATACAGGTAATATACAGGAAGCAGTGCATACAGGCAATGTACAGGAAGCAGTGCATACAGGCAATATACAGGAAGTAGTGCATACAGGCAATATACAGGAATCTGCATACAGGCTATATACTTGAGTCTGTGCATACAGGCAATATACAGGAATCTGTGCATACAGGCAATATTTAGGAAGCAGTGCCTACAGGAAATATACAGGAATCTGTGCATACAGGCAATATACAGGAAGCAGTGCAAAAAGACATCAAATATACAGTAACTGTGATCTCACATAACAATAGAACCACACACACAGCAAATACAAACAGTTGTTGGAAGTTGAGTCACGGTGGGTTTAAGGTAGGTCAGCATGCAATGAGACTTTACCTAACGAAGGGCAGGCACATAGAGTCTGAGTCTGTGAAGATGACACGTGCACTGGAAGCAAGGATAGTGTGGGAGAGGTACATGATGGAGGTGGGCCCTGTCTGTGAGAGCTTACATGCTAAGGAAATGGGTGAACAATTGGAGGGTGTACAGTGGAGAAGAGAATGTCAGGGGATGGGGGAAGTGTGGAGGTTTAGGAGGGATGGTAGGCTTTGGTGAAAAGTTGAGTCCTGAGTGACCGTTTGAAGAAGGGAAGACTGGCAGAGAGTCTCATGGCGTGGGAGCATGGACATATCTATAATGGGTGCAGGATGTGTGGGGTGGGCCCATCTGGACCAAAGTGCCCATGTGCCCTGCACCCATTCGCAATACTTTCCTCTCTATCTGCAGGCAGAGCCCTCTGAAGGTGCCATGTTTCCAGAGATCTACACACTACAAAAGTCACTGGGAAAAAGGTGCCTGCGCTATAATTCTGGAGATTACCACATGAGCCTACTGAGGCCACGCGCTGGCATGGAGAATGCACACGGGCCCTCCCCTCTCCTTACCCGCCCCTGCGTGGGAGTGAGTTCCAGATGAGAGAGGCATGACGGGAGGGGACAGGGTGGAGTAGAGGTGGCAGTCAGAGGAAGAGCTGATGGGGTGGGTGGGAGTGTGGGCAGAATTTTGGAGTTTGAATTGAATTCAGAGGGATATGGGGAGCCAGGAAAAAAAAAGGATGTGGAAAGGGGGAGACACAGGATGTTCAGAGAGACAAATGATATGAGCAGCAGCATACTGTACATGATGGGCAGAGCCGTAGCTAGACTTTTTGGTGCCCTGTGCCAGAAAGACCATTGGCGCCCCCCTCATTTTTTAAAGGGACATAATGCACCCAAAAAAGGGCCATATCCTCATGAAGAAGGGTCAGCGAAGGGATGGGGAGGCCAGGAGATGCTGGGGATAAATAGGGACATAATATAGTGCACCTGAGAGAGAGCCATGGCCTCATGGGGAAGGGCCAGGGAAGAGATAGGGGAGGCCAGGAGATGCTGGGGATAAATAGGGACATAATATAGTGCACCTGAGAGAGGGCCATGGCCTCATGGGGAAGGGCCAGGGAAGAGATAGGGGAGGCCAGGAGATGCAGGGAATAAATAGGGACATAATATAGTGCACCTGAGAGAGGGCAATGGCCTCATGGGGAAGGGCCAGGGAAGAGATAGGGGAGGCCAGGAGATGCTGGGGATAAATAGGGACATAATATAGTGCACCTGAGAGAGGGTCATGGCCTCATGGGGAAGGGCCAGGGAAGAGATAGGGGAGGCCAGGAGATGCTGGGGATGAAATAAGAGAAAGCTACAAGTGAGAAGAATAATAAACAGAAATTTGACAGGTCCACACAGCGCCCCCTGACCTGTGGTGCCCTGTGCGATGGCACCGGCCTCACTACCCTAGCTACGGCCCTGATGATGGGTTGTAGTGGGGAATTGCGAGCAACGATAACAGCAGGCAGGGCTGCTGCAAGTTTTCTAGGTGCCCTAGGCATAGGTACAGAATACTGCCCCTGCTTCCCTCAACACTCACATACACACAATCACTCACTCCAGCCCCCTAGCCGTACACACTTTCAGCTACAATGAGAACAGACGCTCAATGAGAAAAGAAGCACTAAATTCCATTCACACCTGACTGTAAGCTGCACCATCCCCGGGAAGCCTATGAGCAAAACTAGTAGATTGCGGAACAACCGATCACACACTACCTAGCGTGGTTCAGCCTGCCGGCAGACATCTGTGCACCTTACTCATCACTCTAGCATGAACGGGACCCAGAACGAGACGGCCAGTGGGAGGATTATCGGGGGAACCCCTCTGAATCAGGACCCTTGAACATAGAGCCGGAACCCCTTTGGGTGAGCACACCATAGACCCACACCTGCACATTACTGAAAGCCAGGGGCGCCGAGAGGGGGCTTTCTGAGGGGCCCAGCGGGGGCCCTGGTCCAGCGCCGCTCCCTCCCTCAGAGCGTGTGCTGAGCTGCAGCCACAGCAGTCTCCTATGCCTGTGCGGGGGAGCGATCACACTGATCACGCCCCCACTGGCTTTGCGCCGGGCTGAGGGGGCTCAGAGCACCCCCCCTCCCCAGTGCGCAGCGCCGCTTTGCGGCGCTTCAAATCTTTTTTTTTTTCTCGGCATAGGTTGCGTGACCACGCCTCCCATGATTAGGCCATGCTCCCTATTACCGGGGCCCGCCACGGCTCTTGGTGGGCCTGCTGAAAGCACTCCCGGGGAGAGTGACTTATACAACACTAAGGCCCTCATTCAGAGCCACTCGCTAGCGGCAGTACGCTCGTTCCGAGCGATGTTCACACATCTGCGCATGCGTACGGTTTTTAGTACGCATGCGCGAACCAGTCAGTGCGGCCGAAAATCGTTGGTACGCAATATAGCGAGTGCCTGCTATTTTGAGTGACAGAATGAGGCGTATGTGGGTGGTAACAGGGGAAGGTGCTTGAAAACGGGGAGTGGAGATCCGAACGCAGGCGTCCTTAAAGGTCAAAACGAGCATTTTAAGGGAGTGCATAATTAATCCAGCAGCGTCATTGACCACGTCACTTGGTTTTTTTTAACTCAGAACTGCTCGCAAAATAGCGGTTGAAAGCACCAACCACAAGAATAGCGAGCAGTTCATACGCTGTACGATGTACTCGATTAATCTAATAAATAGCGGACATGACGTATGGTGCGTGCGGCCAGGGGGCGTTTTTATCAAATAAATGAGCGTATGTTTGCTCGCTCGTTCAGACTTAGAGGTGTGAACAGACTGCAATTTGCGAACGGATCATTTGAATAGCCACCCCTTGTTTTTGAACGAACGACCGCAAATAGCGAACGGCTCTGAATCAGGCCCTAAGCCTGTGATGTTTATAGATACAATTAGCTGTATATAGCAAGTTTAGGGTGGACACTGGGCCTGATTCAGAGCCACTCGTAAGCGGCCGCTTGTTCGTTCCGAGCGATGTTTGCACAACTGCGCATGCGTACGGATCGTAATACGCATGCGCGAACCAGTCAGTGCGGCCGAAAATTGTTTGTACGCTATATAGCGAATGCCTGCTAATTTGAGTGACAGGAGGAGGCATATGTGGGTGGTAACAGGGGAAGGTGATTGAAAATGGGGAGTGGAATTAAGAACGCAGGCGTGCTTAAAGGTCAAAACGGGCATTTTATGGGTGTGCATAATTACTAAAGCAGCGTCATCGACCACGTCACTGGGTTATTTTATAGTCAGAACTGCTCGCAAGATTGCGGTAGGAAAAACCAACCACAAGAATAGCGAGCAGTTCATACGCTGGTCGATGTACTCGATTAATCTAATAAATAGCGGACATGACGTAGGATGCGAACGGCCAGGGGGCGTAGTTTTAAAAAAAACGACCGCATGTTTTGTTCTCTCGTTCATACCTAGAGGTGTGAACAGACCGCAAAGAGCGAACGGTTCATTTGAATAGCCACCCCTTTTTCCTGAACGAGCGAGCGCAAATAGCGTCCGGCTCTGAATGAGGTCCACTGATCCCTGCAACTGTAGCAGACTTTGGACCTGATTCAGAGCTGCTCGTAAGCGGCTGCTTGTTCGCTCCGAGCGATGTTCGCACAACTGCGGATGCGTATGGGTTGTAATACGCATGCGCAAACCAGTCATTGCGGTCGGAAACTGTGTGCTCGCAAAATAGCGAATGCCTGCTAATTTGAGTGACAGAATGAGGCGTTTGTGGGTGGTAACAGGGGAAGGTGCTTGAAAATGGGGAGTGGAGATCCAAACGCAGGCGTGCCTAACGGTCAAAACGGGCGTTTTAAGGGTGTGCATAATTAATACAGCAGCGTCATCGACCACGTCACTTGGTTGTCTTTTAGCCTGAACTGCTCGCATGATTGCGGTAGGAAAACCAACCACAAGCACTGCGAGCAGTTCAGATGCCTTTTGATGTACTCGATTAATCTAATAAATAGCGGAGATGACGTAGGATGCGAGCGGCCAGGGGGCGTTTTTTTAAAAATAGCGAGCGCATGTTTCGTTCGCTCGTTCAGACATAGAGGCGTCAACAGACCGCAAAGAGCGAGCGCTCTATTTAAATATCCGGCCCCTTTTTCTGAACGAGCGAGCGCAAATAGCGTCCGGCTCTGAATCAGGCCCTTTATGACCTATATAACTTGGTTCATATAGATCAGTGATTCCCAACCTGGGTCCTCAAGGCACAGTAACACTCCTGGTTTTAGTGATAGCCATGCAAATGCACAGATGGTTAACTCAAATAAACTGGGATACTAATTAAGTCACTGCATAACGGTGGGTTTCGTTCTGATCGAAATGAAATAGTACACACATGTGACCAATATGAGTGAGTACAAATGAGCACACTTTGGGCCTGATTCAGAGCCGGTCGCTATTTGCGCTCGCTCGTCCAGAAAATAGGGGTGGCTATTCAAATGAACCGTTCGCTGTTTGCAGTCTGTTCACGCCTCTAGGTCTGAACGAGCGAACAAAACTTGCGGTCGTTTTTTGGGAAACTATGCCCCCTGGCCGCTCGCATCCTACGTCATGTCCGCTATTTATTAGATTAATTGAGTACATCGACCAGGGTCTGAGCTGCTGGTTGGTTTTTGCTACCACAATTTTGTGAGCAGTTCTGGCTATAAAAATAACCCAGTGACGTGGTCAATGACGCTGCTGTATTAATTATGCACACCTATAAAACGCCCATTTTGACCTTTAAGCACGCCTGCGATCGGATCTCCACTCCCCGTTTTCAAGCACCTTCCCCTGTTACCACCCACATACGCCTCATCCTGTCACTCAAATTAACAGGCATTCACTATTTTGCGAGCACATGAATTTCGGCCGCACTGACTGGTTTGCGCATGCGTATAACAATCCGTATGCATGCGCAGTTGGGCAAACATCGCTCGGAGCGAACGAGCGGACGCTTACGAGCGGCTCTGAATCAGGCCCTTTATTTACAAGTAACAAACAAACAATAAACAAACAACATTAAAAGTATTCAGTATACTCAAATTTTTTTCTATGTATTCAGATGACACCGGTATTAAGCCCATATTAATTACAAACTAGGTACTGTACCAAGCACTCATTGGTCCAGCATAGCATTGACAAAACATCTCTCTTGCACATGCTCCGTAAGCACTAAGATATATACTACCAGACAAAGACATACATTAATGACATATCCTAGTATGTATGGAGATGAACTGTTTCAAAGCTCCTTTGTATGTAGAGTCTGGACATCACTGCTATTTACCCATAATGCTTAGCATCTCTACACATCTTACAATGGAATGTACCTAACTGATAAGAACATAGAAGCTATGAATGGCTCATTATACTTCTAGTTGCAGTAGAAATGACAGGTAGAGCTAGGCCTCAATATTTATGGCTTCTTTGACCCCAAAAGATCATTTGACCATTCTATGGAAAAACAGCAACTGTATTAAGACAATCTCATTTCAAACCCCAAAGAGACCTAGCAAGGGGTATATGTGTTTGTTACTTATATGCCTACGTAGAAATTAACTATTTAACCCACTGGTTACAGTCACCTGTGCTCAAGTATGACTATCCTTAAAATCAGGACTGCTAGTGTGCCTTGAGCACCGTGGTTGGGAACCCCTGATATAAATATACTGTATGTATGTTTTGTCAATTGTGAGTCACATATGCCGGTATTAGGAACTATTTTTATTTTTATACAAACTGTACTATAATCCGAGTTTACAATATTGTGCCCTATACAATAAAGTACTATTTTTATTTCTATATTTACTATTCAAGGTCTAAAAAAGGTGTCTGCAGTGAGCGTTGAGAACATATTGTGTGTGTTACTATTTATATTGCTGTAAGGGAAAGGAGTATCCTAAGGACAAGTTCTCCACAGCATCCATGTAGAGGCATCTGTGGGAAGCAGCCTTATATTGTATGTAGAGGCATCTGTGGGAAGCAGCCTTATATTGTATGTAGAGGCATCTGTGGGAAGCAGCCTTATATTGTATGTAGAGGCATCTGTGGGAAGCAGCCTTATATTGTATGTAGAGGCATCTGTGGGATGCAGCCTTATATTGTGTGTAGAGGCATCTGTGAGAAGCAGCCTTATATTGTATGTAGAGGCATCTGTGGGAAGCAGCCTTATATTGTATGTAGAGGCATCTGTGGGAAGCAGCCTTATATTGTGTGTAGAGGCATCTGTGGGAAGCAGCCTTATATTGTATGTAAAGGCATCTGTGGGAAGCAGCCTTATATTGTATGTAGAGGCATCTGTGGGAAGCAGCCTTATATTGTATGTAGAGGCATCTGTGGGAAGCAGCCTTATATTGTATGTAGAGGCATCTGTGGGAAGCAGCCTTATATTGTATGTAGAGGCATCTGTGGGAAGCAGCCTTATATTGTATGTAGAGGCATCTGTGGGAAGCAGCCTTATATTGTATGTAGAGGCATCTGTGGGAAGCAGCCTTATATTGTATGTAGAGGCATCTGTGAGAAGCAGCCTTATATTGTATGTAGAGGCATCTGTGGGAAGCAGCCTTATATTGCATGTAGAGGCATCTGTGAGAAGCAGCCTTATATTGTATGTAGAGGCATCTGTGGGAAGCAGCCTTATATTGTATGCAGAGGCATCTGTGGGAAGCAGCCTTATATTGTATGCAGAGGCATCTGTGGGAAGCAGCCTTATATTGTATGTAGAGGCATCTGTGGGAAGCAGCCTTATATTGTATGTAGAGGCATCTGTGGGAAGCAGCTTTATATTGTATGTAGAGGCATCTGTGGGAAGCCGCCTTATATTGTGTGTAGAGGCATCTGTGGGAAGCCGCCTTATATTGTGTGTAGAGGCATCTGTGGGAAGCAGCCTTATATTGTGTGTAGAGGCATCTGTGGGAAGCCGCCCTGTGGGAAGCAGCCTTATATTGTATGTAGAGGCATCTGTGGGAAGCAGCCTTATATTGCATGTAGAGGCATCTGTGGGAAGCAGCTTTATATTGCATGTAGAGGCATCTGTGGGAAGCAGCCTTATATTGCATGTAGAGGCATCTGTGGGAAGCAGCCTTATATTGCATGTAGAGGCATCTGTGGGAAGCAGCCTTATATTGTATGTAGAGGCATCTGTGGGAAGCAGCCTTATATTGCGTGTAGAGGCATCTGTGGGAAGCAGCCTTATATTGTATGTAGAGGCATCTGTGGGAAGCAGCCCTATATTGTATGTAGAGGCATCTGTGGGAAGCAGCCTGATCTTGTATGTAGAGGCATCTGTGGGAAGCAGCTTTATATTGTATGTAGAGGCATCTGTGGGAAGCAGCCTTATATTGTATGTAGAGGCATCTGTGGGAAGCAGCTTTATATTGTATGTAGAGGCATCTGTGGGAAGCAGCCTTATATTGTATGTAGAGGCATCTGTGGGAAGCAGCTTTATATTGTATGTAGAGGCATCTGTGGGAAGCAGCCTTATATTGTATGTAGAGGCATCTGTGGGAAGCAGCCTTATATTGTATGTAGAGGCATCTGTGGGAAGCAGCCTTATATTGTATGTAGAGGCATCTGTGGGAAGCAGCTTTATATTGTATGTAGAGGCATCTGTGGGAAGGAGCTTTATATTGTGTGTAGAGGCATCTGTGGGAAGCAGCCTTATATTGTGTGTACAGGCATCTGTGGGAAGCAGCTTTATATTGTATGTAGAGGCATCTGTGGGAAGCAGCCTTATATTGTATGTAGAGGCATCTGTGGGAAGCAGCCTTATATTGTATGTAGAGGCATCTGTGGGAAGCAGCTTTATATTGTATGTAGAGGCATCTGTGGGAAGCAGCCTTATATTGTATGTAGAGGCATCTGTGGGAAGCAGCCTTATATTGTATGTAGAGGCATCTGTGGGAAGCAGCCTTATATTGTATGTAGAGGCATCTGTGGGAAGCAGCCTTATATTGTATGTAGAGGCATCTGTGGGAAGCAGCCTTATATTGTATGTAGAGGCATCTGTGGGAAGCAGCTTTATATTGTATGTAGAGGCATCTGTGGGAAGCAGCCTTATATTGTATGTAGAGGCATCTGTGGGAAGCCGCCTTATATTGTGTGTAGAGGCATCTGTGGGAAGCAGCCTTATATTGTGTGTAGAGGCATCTGTGGGAAGCAGCCTTATATTGTGTGTAGAGGCATCTTTGGGAAGCAGCCTTATATTGTATGTATAGGCATGTGTGGGAAGCCGCCTTATATTGTATGTAGAGGCATCTGTGGGAAGCAGCTTTATATTTTATGTAGAGGCATCTGTGGGAAGCAGCCTTATATTGTATGTAGAGGCATCTGTGGGAAGCAGCCTTATATTGTATGTAGAGGCATCTGTGGGAAGCAGCCTTATATTGTATGTAGAGGCATCTGTGGGAAGCAGCTTTATATTGTATGTAGAGGCATCTGTGGGAAGCAGCCTTATATTGTATGTAGAGGCATCTGTGGAAAGCAGCCTTATATTGTATGTAGAGGCATCTGTGGGAAGCAGCCTTATATTGTATGTAGAGGCATCTGTGGGAAGCAGCCTTATATTGTATGTAGAGGCATCTGTGGGAAGCAGCCTTATATTGTATGTAGAGGCATCTGTGGGAAGCAGACCTATATTGTATGTAGAGGCATCTGTGGGAAGCAGCCCTATATTGTATGTAGAGGCATCTGTGGGAAGCAGCCTTATATTGTATGTAGAGGCATCTGTGGGAAGCAGCCTTATATTGTATGTAGAGGCATCTGTGGGAAGCAGCTTTATATTGTATGTAGAGGCATCTGTGGGAAGCAGCCTTATATTGTATGTAGAGGCATCTGTGGGAAGCAGCCTTATATTGTATGTAGAGGCATCTGTGGGAAGCAGCCTTATATTGTATGTAGAGGCATCTGTGGGAAGCAGCCTTATATTGTATGTAGAGGCATGTGTGGGAAGCAGCCTTATATTGTATGTAGAGGCATGTGTGGGAAGCAGCCATATATTGTATGTAGAGGCATCTGTGGGAAGCAGCCTTATATTGTATGTACAGGCATCTGTGGGAAGCAGCCTTATATTGTATGCAGAGGCATCTGTGGGAAGCAGCCTTATATTGTATGCAGAGGCATCTGTGGGAAGCAGCCTTATATTGTATGCAGAGGCATCTGTGGGAAGCAGCCTTATATTGTATGTAGAGGCATCTGTGGGAAGCAGCCTTATATTGAATGCAGAGGCATCTGTGGGAAGCAGCCTTATATTGTATGTAGAGGCATCTGTGGGAAGCAGCCTTATATTGAATGTAGAGGCATCTGTGGGAAGCAGCCTTATATTGTATGTAGAGGCATCTGTGGGAAGCAGCCTTATATTGTATGTATAGGCATGTGTGGGAAGCAGCCTTATATTGTATGTAGAGGCATCTGTGGGAAGCAGCTTTATATTGTATGTAGAGGCATCTGTGGGAAGCAGCCTTATATTGTATGTAGAGGCATCTGTGGGAAGCAGCCTTATATTGAATGTAGAGGCATCTGTGGGAAGCAGCCTTATTTTGTATGTAGAGGCATCTGTGGGAAGCAGCCTTATATTGTATGTATAGGCATGTGTGGGAAGCAGCCTTATATTGTATGTAGAGGCATCTGTGGGAAGCAGCCTTATATTGTATGTAGAGGCATCTGTGGGAAGCAGCTTTATATTGTATGTAGAGGCATGTGTGGGAAGCAGCCTTATATTGTATGTAGAGGCATCTGTGGGAAGCAGCCTTATATTGTATGTAGAGGCATCTGTGGGAAGCAGCCTTATATTGTATGTAGAGGCATCTGTGGGAAGCAGCCTTATATTGTATGTAGAGGCATCTGTGGGAAGCAGCCTTATATTGTATGTACAGGCATCTGTGGGAAGCAGCTTTATATTGTATGCAGAGGCATCTGTGGGATGCAGCCTTATATTGTATGCAGAGGCATCTGTGGGAAGCAGCCTTATATTGTATGCAGAGGCATCTGTGGGATGCAGCCTTATATTGTATGCAGAGGCATCTGTGGGAAGCAGCCTTATATTGTATGCAGAGGCATCTGTGGGAAGCAGCCTTATATTGTATGCAGAGGCATCTGTGGGAAGCAGCCTTATATTGTATGCAGAGGCATCTGTGGGAAGCAGCCTTATATTGTATGTACAGGCATCTGTGGGAAGCAGCCTTATATTGTATGCAGAGGCATCTGTGGGAAGCAGCCTTATATTGTATGCAGAGGCATCTGTGGGAAGCAGCCTTATATTGTATGCAGAGGCATCTGAGGGAAGCAGCCTTATATTGTGTGTAGAGGCATCTGTGGGAAGCAGCCTTATATTGTATGCAGAGGCATCTGTGGGAAGCAGCCTTATATTGTATGCAGAGGCATCTGTGGGAAGCAGCCTTATATTGTATGCAGAGGCATCTGTGGGAAGCAGCTTTATATTGTATGTAGAGGCATCTGTGGGAAGCAGCCTTATATTGTATGCAGAGGCATCTGTGGGAAGCAGCCTTATATTGTATGTAGAGGCATCTGTGGGAAGCAGCCTTATATTGTATGTAGAGGCATCTGTGGGAAGCAGCCTTATATTGTATGTAGAGGCATCTGTGGGAAGCAGCCTTATATTGTATGTAGAGGCATCTGTGGGAAGCAGCCTTATATTGTATGTAGAGGCATCTGTGGGAAGCAGCCTTATATTGTATGTAGAGGCATCTGTGGGAAGCAGCCTTATATTGAATGTAGAGTCATCTGTGGGAAGCAGCCTTATATTGTATGTACAGGCATCTGTGGGAAGCAGGATTATATTGTATGTAGAGGCATCTGTGGGAAGCAGGATTATATTGTATGCAGAGGCATCTGTGGGAAGCAGCCTTATATTGTATGCAGAGGCATCTGTGGGAAGCAGCCTTATATTGTATGTAGAGGCATCTGTGGGAAGCAGCCTTATATTGTATGCAGAGGCATCTGTGGGAAGCAGCCTTATATTGTATGTAGAGGCATCTGTGGGAAGCAGCCTTATATTGTATGTAGAGGCATCTGTGGGAAGCAGCCTTATATTGAATGTAGAGGCATCTGTGGGAAGCAGCCTTATATTGTATGTAGCGGCATCTGTGGGAAGCAGCCTTATATTGTATGTATAGGCATGTGTGGGAAGCAGCCTTATATTGTATGTAGAGGCATCTGTGGGAAGCAGCTTTATATTGTATGTAGAGGCATCTGTGGGAAGCAGCCTTATATTGTATGTAGAGGCATCTGTGGGAAGCAGCCTTATATTGAATGTAGAGGCATCTGTGGGAAGCAGCCTTATATTGTATGTAGAGGCATCTGTGGGAAGCAGCCTTATATTGTATGTATAGGCATGTGTGGGAAGCAGCCTTATATTGTATGTAGAGGCATCTGTGGGAAGCAGCCTTATATTGTATGTAGAGGCATCTGTGGGAAGCAGCTTTATATTGTATGTAGAGGCATGTGTGGGAAGCAGCCTTATATTGTATGTAGAGGCATCTGTGGGAAGCAGCCTTATATTGTATGTAGAGGCATCTGTGGGAAGCAGCCTTATATTGTATGTAGAGGCATCTGTGGGAAGCAGCCTTATATTGTATGCAGAGGCATCTGTGGGAAGCAGCCTTATATTGTATGTACAGGCATCTGTGGGAAGCAGCTTTATATTGTATGCAGAGGCATCTGTGGGATGCAGCCTTATATTGTATGCAGAGGCATCTGTGGGAAGCAGCCTTATATTGTATGCAGAGGCATCTGTGGGATGCAGCCTTATATTGTATGCAGAGGCATCTGTGGGAAGCAGCCTTATATTGTATGTAGAGGCATCTGTGGGAAGCAGCCTTATATTGTATGTAGAGGCATCTGTGGGAAGCAGCTTTATATTGTATGTAGAGGCATCTGTGGGAAGCCGCCTTATATTGTGTGTAGAGGCATCTGTGGGAAGCCGCCTTATATTGTGTGTAGAGGCATCTGTGGGAAGCAGCCTTATATTGTGTGTAGAGGCATCTGTGGGAAGCCGCCCTGTGGGAAGCAGCCTTATATTGTATGTAGAGGCATCTGTGGGAAGCAGCCTTATATTGTATGTAGAGGCATCTGTGGGAAGCAGCCTTATATTGTATGCAGAGGCATCTGTGGGAAGCAGCCTTATATTGTATGTAGAGGCATCTGTGGGAAGCAGCCTTATATTGTATGTAGAGGCATCTGTGGGAAGCAGCCTTATATTGAATGTAGAGGCATCTGTGGGAAGCAGCCTTATATTGTATGTAGAGGCATCTGTGGGAAGCAGCCTTATATTGTATGTATAGGCATGTGTGGGAAGCAGCCTTATATTGTATGTAGAGGCATCTGTGGGAAGCAGCTTTATATTGTATGTAGAGGCATCTGTGGGAAGCAGCCTTATATTGTATGTAGAGGCATCTGTGGGAAGCAGCCTTATATTGAATGTAGAGGCATCTGTGGGAAGCAGCCTTATATTGTATGTAGAGGCATCTGTGGGAAGCAGCCTTATATTGTATGTATAGGCATGTGTGGGAAGCAGCCTTATATTGTATGTAGAGGCATCTGTGGGAAGCAGCCTTATATTGTATGTAGAGGCATCTGTGGGAAGCAGCTTTATATTGTATGTAGAGGCATGTGTGGGAAGCAGCCTTATATTGTATGTAGAGGCATCTGTGGGAAGCAGCCTTATATTGTATGTAGAGGCATCTGTGGGAAGCAGCCTTATATTGTATGTAGAGGCATCTGTGGGAAGCAGCCTTATATTGTATGCAGAGGCATCTGTGGGAAGCAGCCTTATATTGTATGTACAGGCATCTGTGGGAAGCAGCTTTATATTGTATGCAGAGGCATCTGTGGGATGCAGCCTTATATTGTATGCAGAGGCATCTGTGGGAAGCAGCCTTATATTGTATGCAGAGGCATCTGTGGGATGCAGCCTTATATTGTATGCAGAGGCATCTGTGGGAAGCAGCCTTATATTGTATGTAGAGGCATCTGTGGGAAGCAGCCTTATATTGTATGCAGAGGCATCTGTGGGAAGCAGCCTTATATTGTATGCAGAGGCATCTGTGGGAAGCAGCCTTATATTGTATGTACAGGCATCTGTGGGAAGCAGCCTTATATTGTATGCAGAGGCATCTGTGGGAAGCAGCCTTATATTGTATGCAGAGGCATCTGTGGGAAGCAGCCTTATATTGTATGCAGAGGCATCTGATGGAAGCAGCCTTATATTGTGTGTAGAGGCATCTGTGGGAAGCAGCCTTATATTGTATGCAGAGGCATCTGTGGGAAGCAGCCTTATATTGTATGCAGAGGCATCTGTGGGAAGCAGCCTTATATTGTATGCAGAGGCATCTGTGGGAAGCAGCTTTATATTGTATGTAGAGGCATCTGTGGGAAGCAGCCTTATATTGTATGCAGAGGCATCTGTGGGAAGCAGCCTTATATTGTATGTAGAGGCATCTGTGGGAAGCAGCCTTATATTGTATGTAGAGGCATCTGTGGGAAGCAGCCTTATATTGTATGTAGAGGCATCTGTGGGAAGCAGCCTTATATTGTATGTAGAGGCATCTGTGGGAAGCAGCCTTATATTGTATGTAGAGGCATCTGTGGGAAGCAGCCTTATATTGTATGTAGAGGCATCTGTGGGAAGCAGCCTTATATTGAATGTAGAGTCATCTGTGGGAAGCAGCCTTATATTGTATGTACAGGCATCTGTGGGAAGCAGCCTGATCTTGCATGTAGAGGCATCTGTGGGAAGCAGCCTTATATTGTATGTAGAGGCATCTGTGGGAAGCAGCCTTATATTGTATGTAGAGGCATCTGTGGGAAGCAGCCTGATCTTGTATGTAGAGGCATCTGTGGGAAGCAGCCTTATATTGAATGCAGAGGCATCTGTGGGAAGCAGCCTGATCTTGTATGTAGAGGCATCTGTGGGAAGCAGCCTTATATTGTATGCAGAGGCATCTGTGGGAAGCAGCCTTATATTGTATGTAGAGGCATCTGTGGGAAGCAGCCTTATATTGTATGTAGAGGCATCTGTGGGAAGCAGCCTTATATTGTATGTAGAGGCATCTGTGGGAAGCAGCCTTATATTGTATGTAGAGGCATCTGTGGGAAGCAGCCTTATATTGTATGGGGAGGCATCTGTGGGAAGCAACCTTATATTGAATGGAGAGGCATCTGTGGGAAGCAGCCTGATCTTGCATGTAGAGGCATCTGTGGGAAGCAGACCTATATTGTATGTAGAGGCATCTTGGGATGCAGCCTTATATTGCATGTAGAGGCATCTTTGGGAAGCAGCCTTATATTGTATGTATAGGCATCTGTGGGAAGCAGCCTTATATTGTATGTAGAGGCATCTGTGGGAAGCAGCCTTATATTGTATGTAGAGGAATCTGTGGGAAGCAGCCTTATATTGAATGTAGAGGCATCTGTGGGAAGCAGCCTTATATTGTATGTAGAGGCATCTGTGGGAAGCAGCCTTATATTGTATGTAGAGGCATCTGTGGGAAGCAGCCTTATATTGTATGTAGAGGGATCTGGGGAAAGCAGCCTTATATTGTATGTAGAGGCATCTGTGGGATGCACAGCCTTATATTGTATGTAGAGGCATCTGTGGGATGCACAGCCTTATATTGTATGTAGAGGCGTCTGTGGGATGCACAGCCTTATATTGTATGTAGAGGCATCTGTGGGAAGCAGCCTTATATTGTATGTAGAGGCATCTGTGGGAAGCAGCCTTATATTGTATGTAGAGGCATCTGTGGGAAGCAGCCTTATATTGTATGTAGAGGCATCTGTGGGAAGCAGCCTTATATTGTATGCAGAGGCATCTGTGGGAAGCAGCCTTATATTGTATGTAGAGGCATCTGTGGGAAGCAGCCTTATATTGTATGTAGAGGCATCTGTGGGAAGCAGCCTTATATTGTATGTAGAGGCATCTGTGGGAAGCAGCCTTATATTGTATGTAGAGGCATCTGTGGGAAGCAGCCTTATATTGTATGTAGAGGCATCTGTGGGAAGCAGCCTTATATTGTATGTAGAGGCATCTGTGGGAAGCAGCCTTATATTGAATGTAGAGTCATCTGTGGGAAGCAGCCTTATATTGTATGTACAGGCATCTGTGGGAAGCAGCCTGATCTTGCATGTAGAGGCATCTGTGGGAAGCAGCCTTATATTGTATGTAGAGGCATCTGTGGGAAGCAGCCTTATATTGTATGTAGAGGCATCTGTGGGAAGCAGCCTGATCTTGTATGTAGAGGCATCTGTGGGGAGCAGCCTGATCTTGTATGTAGAGGCATCTGTGGGAAGCAGCCTTATATTGTATGTAGAGGCATCTGTGGGAAGCAGCCTTATATTGTATGTAGAGGCATCTGTGGGAAGCAGCCTTATATTGTATGTAGAGGCATCTGTGGGAAGCAGCCTTATATTGTATGTAGAGGCATCTGTGGGAAGCAGCCTTATATTGTATGTAGAGGCATCTGTGGGAAGCAGCCTTATATTGTATGGGGAGGCATCTGTGGGAAGCAACCTTATATTGAATGGAGAGGCATCTGTGGGAAGCAGCCTGATCTTGCATGTAGAGGCATCTGTGGGAAGCAGACCTATATTGTATGTAGAGGCATCTTGGGATGCAGCCTTATATTGCATGTAGAGGCATCTTTGGGAAGCAGCCTTATATTGTATGTATAGGCATCTGTGGGAAGCAGCCTTATATTGTATGTAGAGGCATCTGTGGGAAGCAGCCTTATATTGTATGTAGAGGAATCTGTGGGAAGCAGCCTTATATTGAATGTAGAGGCATCTGTGGGAAGCAGCCTTATATTGTATGTAGAGGCATCTGTGGGAAGCAGCCTTATATTGTATGTAGAGGCATCTGTGGGAAGCAGCCTTATATTGTATGTAGAGGGATCTGGGGAAAGCAGCCTTATATTGTATGTAGAGGCATCTGTGGGATGCACAGCCTTATATTGTATGTAGAGGCATCTGTGGGATGCACAGCCTTATATTGTATGTAGAGGCGTCTGTGGGATGCACAGCCTTATATTGTATGTAGAGGCATCTGTGGGAAGCAGCCTTATATTGTATGTAGAGGCATCTGTGGGAAGCAGCCTTATATTGTATGTAGAGGCATCTGTGGGAAGCAGCCTTATATTGTATGTAGAGGCATCTGTGGGAAGCAGCCTTATATTGTATGTAGAGGCATCTGTGGGAAGCTGCCTTATATTGTATGTAGAGGCATCTGTGGGAAGCAGCCCTATATTGTATGTAGAGGCATCTGTGGGAAGCAGCGTTATATTGTGTGTATAGGCATCTGTGGGAAGCAGCCTTATATTGTATGTAGAGGCATCTGTGGGAAGCAGCCTTATATTGTATGTAGAGGCATCTGTGGGAAGCAGCCTTATATTGTATGTAGAGGCATCTGTGGGAAGCAGCCTTATATTGTATGTAGAGGCATCTGTTGGAAGCAGCCTTATATTGTATGTAGAGGCATCTGTGGGATGCACAGCCTTATATTGTATGTAGAGGCATCTGTGGGAAGCAGCCTTATATTGTATGTAGAGGCATCTGTGTGAAGCAGCCTTATATTGTATGTAGAGGCATCTGTGGGAAGCAGCCTTATATTGTATGCAGAGGCATCTGTGGGAAGCAGCCTTATATTGTATGTAGAGGCATCTGTGGGAAGCAGCCTTATATTGTATGTAGAGGCATCTGTGGGAAGCAGCCTTATATTGTATGCAGAGGCTTCTGTGGGAAGCAGCCTTATATTGTATGTAGAGGCATCTGTGGGATGCAGCCTTATATTGTATGTAGAGGCATCTGTGGGAAGCAGCCTTATATTGTATGTAGAGGCATCTGTGGGAAGCAGCCTTATATTGTATGCAGAGGCTTCTGTGGGAAGCAGCCTTATATTGTATGTAGAGGCTTCTGTGGGAAGCAGCCTTATATTGTATGTTTATGTACAGTACATTTACCATGCGCTATTTAACGGTGCTGAGTCTTCAGAGATTTCAGCAAATTGATTTACTTAAATAATATTTAATACTAAACATGTTGTTTTGCATTTGATATTATTGCCCCTTTAAATTCAGTGACCAAACACAAAATGCTGTATAGTAAATGTATCCCCAAGTCACTTAAAATAATAATACTCTATACCCCACATTTGCATTCCGTAAGGCACAAACCAAGTGGACGATGTGTGTATTTGCCAATATTGGCAGCGTTGGACCCGACGAGGTGGCCGGCATCGGTAAGTGCATGCCGGCACCGACAAATTACAGTGGGGGGGGGGCATGCTGCATGGGATCATTGTTGATATCCCCAGATTTGGCTGCATGTACAGTCGGCTGGGGATATCATTAACGATCCGCAGGAGCGTGCATCATCTGTCGTTCAGCCCATACACACTGAACAAATTTGAAGAACGATATATCATTGAACGTTATCTGTCATATCTTTCATCAAAATCGCCCAGTGTGTGGTGACCTTTAGACCTTCCCCACAGACTTCTAGGGAGACAAGGATGGAAATGATCTATGGTGATTCTTCCCATCGTTACCTGAGAAGAGGTTGAACACTATTGTCTGTTCTCATTCTATACAACACAGTATCAGCCATGGCAGCTCCCATCCACCTGGAAGAGTGATAGCAGCGAGTGGGACAGGGTCAGTGGGGCATGAAGACCCCTCGGATCACATAACTAATTACACTGCATTATCCCTGCAGCACACACATAGGTAAATGCCAATATATAATTACACTAAGCTCATTTTCATGTGGATGGAACATCAGAAAGTCGCACTGCACAACGCAATGAAATTTACACTGTTCTTCTTTGCCGGCATTTTAATCCCATTCCGTCCAAACCATTGCTCACTATTTGTCTGAAACCCTGTGTTTCTGACTCCTGCTTATATACCATCCCGGACCCTTGCCTGCGACCCTGAAATTGTGCGATTCATATACTGTCCTGTACCTGACCAAGGGCCTGTTCCACTGACTGTTGGCTATGTCTGACTATCCTGTGGGATCATGCCACTGTACCGTGATACTTACTACAAATCAGGGTCAGGACGGTGGGGGGTCTTAGTCTGCACACCCTAATTATATACATAATGCTAAGAGGTATAACTCTGCTGAGACTCAGGGGTGTATTTATAATGGGTGTATGCAGGGCCGGTTCTACCATTATGCATGGTACGCAGCCGCATAGTTGAGGACGCCTCAGCTGCACCCAGCTGCACCACGCGTCTAGCGCTGACCGGAAGGAGTTCGGTCAGCACTACACAGTTTGTTTTGATTAGTAGCCAATGAGAGTCAGTCAGACTCTCATTGGCTATTGCGCCCACTGCCGAAGCCGGGCTGGAGCTTTCCGGCTCCCGGAGTGGGTAATGGGTGAGACATCATGACGTCTCTCCCATAATGCAGAGCGGCCAGACCCAGGAGGACGGACTGAGGAGCGGATGGCGGCAGCCGGAGCGGGAGCGGGGATACAGGTAAATGTTTTTAATTTTATTACATGTGTCTACTCGGGGGGTTACTACTGGGGCACTGCATAGGGGGGAACATCCACTGGGGGCACAAGAAGGGGGGGACTACTACTAGGGGCACTACAAGGGGGGGACTACTATTAGGGGCACCACTACAATGGTGGGGACTACCACTGAGGGCACTACAAGGGGGGACTACACTGGGGGCACTGCATCGAGGGACCACTACTGGGGGCACTATATTAAGGGCAATACTGGGGCACTGCATAGGGGGGAGCCTCCACTGGGGCACAACAAGGGGGGATTTCTACTAGGGGCACTACAAGGGGGGGGACTACCACTGGGGGCACTGCATCGAGGGACCACTACTTTTGGCACTATATAAGGGGCACTGCATAGGGGGTACCACTACTGGGGGCACTGCATAGGGGGGAGTACAACTGGGGGCACTATATAAGGGGCTTACTACTGGGGGCACAAGGGGCACTGCATAGGGGGGACCACTACTAGGGGGCACTATATAAGGGGCTTACTACTGGGGGCACAAGGGGCACTGCATAGGGGGTACCACTACTGGGGGTAGAAGGGGCACTGCACAGGGGGGACCACTACTGGGGGCACTATATAAGGGGCACTGCATAGGGGGACCACTACTGGGGGCACTATATAAGGGGCACTGCATAGGGAGGACCACTACTGGGGGCACCATATAAGGGGCTTACTACTGGGGGCACAAGGGGCACTGCACAGGGGGGATCACTACTGGGGGCACTGTAAAAGGGGAACTGCATAGGGGGGTGCCAAAAAATATACTCGCTTACCAAAAAATTTGGGCTAGAGCTGACCCTGGGTGCAGGGTGTGCAGGGCACTTGGTGGGGCATACACCGCATACCCTGCACCCATATAGTTTTATACTTACCTCTCCGAAGTCTCCGGGCCCGGTGCTGTAGAGCAGCAAAAATCACTGGGAAAATGGCAGGTGCCCATTTTCCCAGTGACTCATTTATGCGCAGTGCTGGTGTCCCTGGGAAAATGGTGCAGGTGCCATTATCCCAGCACCTGTATGTGCAGTATATTATACAGCCCTGTGACTCCGCGGCACTGCACGAGAGAGGAGGGGGCTCGCCCTGAGCCTGCACATGGGCCCCCTTCTCTCTTAAAATTCCCCTGCTGAGACTTGTAGTGCCATGTAGGAAAAAGAAAATGCAGGTGCTAGATACACTCTCTAAGCCAGTGATTCCCAACCTGGGTCCCTGAGGCACACTAACAGTCCTGGTTTTAGTGATATCCATGGTTGAGCACAGATGGTTAAATCAAAATAACTGAGGTACTAATTAAGTCACCTGTGCTTAAGTATGGTTATCCTTAAAACCTGGACTGTTAGTGTGCCTTGAGGACTGTGGTTGGGAACCCCTGCTCTAAGCGCTGAGAATACTGATGGTCTAAATAATTACAATAAACCTTACACTGAACATGGAGTATACATGAGGTACTTAGCAGGATCCAGGGTCAGGCTGGCTTATTGGTGGACATTGGAAGCCGATGGTTAGCCATACCTCAGGGCGCAGTGTCTGTGGGCGATTGGGGGACATTGGGATCTCTGCAGAGCAGCGGTGCTGGTGAAATGCATGCAGCCATGCAATACAGGGAGGAGGCTGGCGTCAGCCCAGTGTGATGTGATATACAGGGAGGAGGCTGGCGTCAGCCCGGTGTGATGTGATATACAGGGTGGTGACATGCAGTCATGCAATACAGGGAGGAGGCTGGCGTCAGCCCAGTGTGATGTGATATACAGGGTGGTGACATGCAGTCATGCAATACAGGGAGGAGGCTGGCGTCAGCCCAGTGTGATGTGATATACAGGGTGGTGACATGCAGCCATGCAATACAGGGAGGAGGCTGGCGTCAGCCCAGTGTGATGTGATATACAGGGAGGAGGCTGGCGTCAGCCCGGTGTGATGTGATATACAGGGTGGTGACATGCAGCCATGCAATACAGGGAGGAGGCTGGCGTCAGCCCAGTGTGATGTGATATACAGGGAGGAGGCTGGCGTCAGCCCGGTGTGATGTGATATACAGGGAGGAGGCTGGCGTCAACCCGGTGTGATGTGATATACAGGGTGGTGACATGCAGTCACTCCCAGACTGCTACCCTTCAGGGGGCATGGGCTATCATTAATGAGGCCACTCCCTCTTTTGCTGTGCACAGATGTCCCAACCCTAGATTCCAAGATGTTGGTTTAGAATCCCAGTATGGGATAGCAGCCACCAATGTTCCCGAATCCACGTAAGTCATTTTTCTAACACATTTTGGGAATTGGATGCAGCTTTCTGATGCCCATCTGATGGCTGGCTGCTTCTGTGCAGTTGCGGACACCCAGAAGTGGTGGGTACAGCTCAGCTGATGTGTGCATGTATTGTGTGTGTATGTATGTATATGAGAGAGGCACAGTGTGCATGTGTGAGAGGCACAGTATATGTGTGTGTATATGAGAGAGGCACAGTATATGTGTGATATATATGTGTGTATATGAGAGGCACAGTGTGCATGTGAGAGAGGCACAGTAATGTGTGCGTGCATATGAGAGAGGCACAGTATATATGTGTGTGTGTATGAGAGAGGCACAGTGTGCATGTGAGAGAGGCACAGTATATATATGTGTGTGTGTGTATGAGAGAGGCACAGTGTGCACGGGAGAGAGGCACAGTAATGTGTGTGTATATGAGAGAGGCACAGTGTGCATGTGAGAGGCACAGTAATGTGTGTGTGTATATGAGAGAGGCACAGTAATGTGTGCATATGAGAGAGGCACAGTAATGTGTGTGTATATGAGAGAGGCACAGTAATGTGTGTGTATGTGTATGAGAGAGGCACAGTGTGCACGGGAGAGAGGCACAGTAATGTGTGTGTGTATATGAGAGAGGCACAGTAATGTGTGTGTGTATATGAGAGAGGCACAGTAATGTGTGTGTATATGAGAAAGGCATAGTGTGTATGTGAGAGAGGCACAGAAATGTGTGTGTATATGAGAGAGGCATAGTGTGTATGTGAGAGAGGCACAGTAATGTGTGTGCATGTAAGAGAGGCACGGTAATGTGTGTATGTATATGAGAGGAACAGTGTGCAGGTGAGAGAGACAGTAATGTGTGTGTATGTATATGAGAGAGGCACAGTGTGTAGGTGAGAGAGGCACAGTAGTGTGTGTGTGTATATGAGAGAGGCACAGTGTGTAGGTGAGAGAGGCACAGTAGTGTGTGTGTAGGTGAGAGAGGTACAGTGTGTAGGTGAGAGAGGTACAGTGTGTATTATATTATATGATCCTCTACTGAGACTTAAGGTGCGTACACACACATACACACATACACACACACATACACACACACATACACACACACATACATACACACACATACATATACACACACACACACACATACATACACACACACACACATACATACACACACACACACATACATACACACACACACACATACACACACACACACATACACACACACACACACACACATACACACACACGATTTTGTTACCAACGATTATCTGTCAGATTTTTTAAAGTGTAATGAACGATTTTTTTGAACTAAACTATTTTTCAATATTCCCTTAATGAAAATCGTTGAGTTGGTCAGTCTGACTGAACTACAAACGTGAACGCGCATTAACGATAATCGTTGATCGTTTTAACTTAGATATCATTAAGGATAATCGTTCAAAAACTTGTGTGTGTGTATAATATATGCACCTATACAATTAGGTCAAATTAAGACTCAGTTACAGAAAGTACAGTATACTATGTGGAGACTATGGGCCTGATTCAGAGCCGGTCCGCTATTTGCGGTTGTTCGTTCAAAAAAAAGGGGTGGCTATTCAAATGAACCGTTCGCACTTTGCGGTCTGTTCACGCCTCTAAGTCTGAACGAGCGAACAAAACTTGCGGTCCGTAATTTTGAAAAATACGCCCCCTGGCCGCTCGCGCCATACGTCATGTCCACTATTTATTAGATTAATCGAGTACATCGTACAGCGTATGAACTGCTCGCTATTCTTGTGGCTGGTTTTCCCTACCGCTATTTTGCGAGTAGTTCTGATTAAAAAAAAACACAGTGACATGCTCAATGACGCTGCTGTTTTAATTATGCACTCCTTTAAAACGCCCGCTTTGACCTTTAAGCACGCCTGCGATCGGATCTCCACTCCCCGTTTTCAAGCACCTTCCCCCTGTTACCACCCACATACGCCTCATTCTATCACTCAAAGTAGCAGGTACTCGCTATATTGCGTACAAACAATTTTCAGCCGCACTGACTGGTTTGCGCATGCGCATTAAAATCCGCTTACGAGTGGCTCTGAATGAGGGCCTATGTTATAACCACACTACAAACTACTGATTCCCTTCATGAATGTGTGATACAATAACACAGTGCGGATAATATTACAAATAGAAGTGTGTTCTAAATAAATATGTGGACATAAAATAAGCTGCCTATTTATGTTGAAATCGGTGTGAAAATGGTTAGATAAGCTGTTAGCGTGTATTAGGGGCTCTCATGTGCGGCCATACAATAAATAAGGCGCTATCTAACAGATACACTAGTGCACAGGTTCTCAAACTCGGTCCTCAGGACCCCAAACAGTGCATGTTTTCCAGATCTCCTCACAGAATCACAAATGAAATAATTAGCTCCACCTGTGGATCTTTTAAAATGTGTCAGAGTAATGAATACACCTGTGCACCTGCTGGGTGACCTGGAAAACATGAACTGTTTGGGGTCCTGAGGACCGAGTTTGAGAACCACTGCACTAGTGGTTCCCAAATTGTGCACCGTGACACCCTGGGATGCCTCAGGACACGTGTAGGGGTGCCTCAGGACACGTGCAGGGGTGCCTCAGGACACGTGCAGGGGTGCCTCAGGACACGTGTAGGGGTGCCTCAGGACACGTGCAGGGGTGCCTCAGGACACGTGCAGGGGTGCCTTAGGACACGTGCAGGGGTGCCTCAGGTTGGTGGCCCAGCACCAAATCAAATTATTTATGGTTAATGTAATGTAAATATATGGACAAACAGATGCACAAACCTGTCCCCACCACATAACTGAGCCTAAAGGTACATACACACGTAAAGATTATCTGTCCAGTGATCCAACTAGGTGATTGGTTGGAATGAGAATCTGGTAACGTATGGGGGTAACTGATGATCAGCAATTTCCTCCCAAATGCCAGAAAATGGACAATAACTGTTGATTGGACAAATAGTTTAGATGAAACATTTAACAAACTTGTCAGACGTCATTTTCATCTGTTTTCTGGCATTTAGGAGCAAATTGCTGATCATCAGTTACCCCCATACGTTACCAGGTTCTCACCTAGCTGGCTGGTTGGACAGATAATCTTTACGTGTGTATGCAGCATTAAGGTGACTATAAGCAGGGGCCCTGCGGTCAGACTCGGGAGCAGCTGTGAACTAGATGACAGCCTGTGCCGGGTCCAGCTCCTGTCCTGCCTTCTGCTCTAGTGACTGACTCCTGGTCAGTAGAGGAGCAAGCGCTGAGCCCTGATTGGTGGAGCTCAGAACATGGTCATCTGACCCCAGCAGGGGCGGGGCTACAGGAGCATGTCGAGGAAGAAGCTGCAGGGTCCACATTAAGGTAAGAGAGAGGTTATACCCCAGTTATGTCTGTCACCCTCCTGCCTGTATGTACTGTATGGATATATGTATAACCCTGCCATGTATGTATGTATATATGTATAACCCTGCCATGTATGTATGTATATATAACCCTGCCATGTATGTATGGATGTATGTATAACCCTGCCATGTATGTATATGTATGTATGTATGTATGTATAACCCAGCCATGTATGTATATGTATGTATGTATGTATAACCCTGCCATGTATGTATGTATGTATGTATAACCCTGCCATGTATGTATGTATGTATATATGTATAACCCTGCCATGTATGTATGTATGTATAACCCTGCCATGTATGTATGTATGTATATATGTATAACCCTGCCATGTATGTATATGGATATATGTATAACCCTGCCATGTATGTATGTATGTATGTATAACCCTGCCATGTATGTATGTATGTATAACCCTGCCATGTATGTATGTATGTATAACCCTGCCATGTATGTATGTATGTATGTATGTATAACCCTGCCATGTATGTATGTATGTATGTATAACCCTGCCATGTATGTATGTATGTTGTATAACCCTGCCATGTATGTATGTATGTATGTATAACCCCTGCCATGTATGTATGGATGTATGTATGTATAACCCTGCCATGTATGTATGTATGTATGTATAACCCTGCCATGTATGTATGGATGTATAACCCTGCCATGTATGTATGGATGTATAACCCTGCCATGTATGTATGTATGTATGTATAACCCTGCCATGTATGTATGTATGTATAACCCTGCCATGTATGTATGTATGTATGTATAACCCTGCCATG